>CM076582.1:804858685-805155837 GCA_034641835.2 Pinus albicaulis | reverse complement strand
TCATAGTCTCAATTGCAGAGATTAAGATGAAAGTGATGACCATCATTCACAACAACTGAACCAACAACACCAATATCACCATCAACATCATAGTCTCATTTGAATAGATAAATATGAAAGTGATGAACATCATCCACTTATGAAATCTAGACCTCACATTGATGACCATTAGAAACTTATGAAATGGAGAGGGGACATGGTGAATCTTATGATTCAATTGGTTTGTTTTTTTTATTGAGGAATGTAATAGGAACAAGTCTAGTGCTCACGTGATGAAGGGAAAGTGGAAATCTATTTCCAAAATATTGAAGGAGAAAGGATTTCATATTTATTTTCAGCAGTGCAAAGATAAATTCAATGACATGAACAAGAATTTTAAGGCACTAAATGATGTGCTTGGAAGAGACACATCAAAGGTTGTTGAGAATCATCATCTCATTTATTCTATGGATCATTTTTCCGAGGGGACAAAAAAGGGTATGATGAAAATTATAGATTCCAATCACTTATTCTAGGAAGAAATGTGTTCTTATTCCAAGCTACATATCCTGGCAGATTATGGTATGTTGTCATCTTCTCCTAAGGGGAGAGAGAATCATGAGGCAAATGGGAAAACTAATGATGAAAATGGAGAAGATGTTGAAGAAGATAGTACAAGAATAGCATGGATGCAAAGACAACTTCTTGAGGTGAAAACACTGAAAGTGGAGGTTCAGGCACAACAACTTGAGCTTGAGAAGGAAGGCTTTAAGGGGCCGGTAATTTTTAGGAGTAAGTAAATATAGTTGAAGAGACTGAAGTTAGAAAATGAAAATAATAAACTTGAATTCGAACTCATGGAAGTGCAGTTGAAGAAAAAGGAATTTGAGATCATGAAAGAGGCAGAAATGACATAGCATCTCTCTCTATTGGATTGTTTGTATGGAGTAAAACAAAATTAGGGGGTCAAGCTCCAATAGCTCATTTTTTTCTGCTTCACTGTCTCCAGCCTTTGTGGAAATCATGAATTATTTTCAGTTGTTTATGTTTCATTGTCTTGATACTGATGTAATACATACATAGTGCATTTTTCTCATTTATTTGGAAATTCTTTTTTGGTGAACTCATTAGGTATTTGTATTCCACATAATAGTTAACAAATTTCATTTTAACTTGAGTAAACTCATTTTTACACAAGTATTTGTATTGGTTTGCGATAATTTATTTCTTTTGGTACTTTAGAGATAGTTCATGTAAATTCATTTAGTATTTATATTTGTTTTCAATAAGTATGTCAACACCAAAACTTGTCATTTCCTAGTCCTACTCTACTTTCTAAAAGGTTTTCCCACCTAGCTTCATTCTCTATTGTCAAATCGTTATAAAATCATGGGATCTACCTTATGGTGGCCAAGGTATTTGTAATTAGTGGTGGTGGAGAGAAGAGCTACCCACCTTGACTATTATATTCCTCTTACATGGTATACATTGTGAGTTGGGTTTTTTTAATCATCTGTATGTAAATTGAGGAGTCAACAATTTTCTCACATTAAGTTGGTTCTTTCCCACAACATTTTCACAATTATTTGGATTTTTTAAGGAGGTCATTTTTATTTTATCTTATTCCTAAGAAATACTGTTAGAGGGCTCGTCTTCTAATTGGTCATGGTTATACCTTCCTCAACACTCCAAATATATCATTTTGTTGTCCTATCTTGTTTTATGGGGTATGGTATGTTTCTTACTCCTACATTTTAACATGGAAATTGAGGGTATGTGTGTTGTGTCCAACCCTTGTCTCTAGTGCATGGTATTCTTCAAATTTCATATATACATGTTAGATATTATGTGGGGTGTATATAAGAGGGTGTTGCTGTAATTTTCCATCCCCTTAAAAATAATGAGTCTCTACTCTCACTAACAGTTCAATATTTTGGGTATGCTCTAGTCATGTGTTTAAAAAATTTGGTGCTACTCTTTCAATAGTCATATGTCCACGAAAACCAATTAGTGTACAATTGTGACTCAAAACTATACTTGCAAATTTTCATAGTTATTTGTTACCATTTTTTGGTCATCTAACCTATCATCATTAGATGGACCCAAGTACTACATGTAAGACCAATTTTACCTGATAAGTGCCTTCACTATGTTAAATAACTTAATAAACCACATTTATTAGGTTGTTTATGGTCCAAGCATGAAACCCCAAAAGGAAATATTAAACAAACCTATATTTGTTTGATTTTCCTCATGGAATAATTAATTAAACCATAATTTAATTATTATTCCCAGTCATGTTTAACCCAAAAATAAAGAAATTAATGAGATAAACCCTTAGTTATCTTATTATTTTCTAGGAATAATTATTTAAATCTTATTTAGATAATATTCCTTGTTAAATATGACCAAATCACCCACCATTAATCAAATAAATCATTATTTATTTGATTATCTCACAACCACTTCCTTAAAAAGATAAATAAATCATTTATTTATTTATTTTTCAGTAATCAAGGGATTTGACCCAAGTCAAACACCCTTTCCTCCAACAAATATAATAAAATATTCCATAAAGGTGGATCTAGATTTGGTTAACATTATTTTAATCATGCACCAAGATCTAGAATGACCCAATATTTTGTTATAAATAGGAGGGTTCTTCCCCATCATTCCTCACCTTTTGTTGCCTACTAGATCACTCTGGATCTATACATTTGGTCTCATTTTCACCATTTGCTCCCATTGAGCTCTATTTTCTGCATTGGGTTTTCTACACCTACAAGAGAGAGAAAGCTTAGATCTGAAGTGCTGAGGACTACAAAGAACCCATCCCACTGAGGAGAGCTGGATACACCTTCTTGTTTTCCTCCCAGGTGCCCTGTAATATAAAATTCTTTCAAAAAATCGTGTTCTTGTCTTGTCTGTTGGATGCATGGAGCAAACCCTTTATTTTACTGTTTAATGTCTTTCCATACATAGATCTGGTATTTTGCAGCTATTTTCTTGTCTAACTAATTGCAGATCTGAAGATATTGGCAGCCACTTTTGTTGTTAGGGCTATTAGTTATGCGTAGCTAAAGTAGTCCTTTTTCGTACACTTCGATAAAGGATTCATACTAACAAATGGCGACTCACACGGGTTTCATTACGACCATTGTCATTTCCTGTGCATATCCAGCTGCTTGAGACCCTAGGGCTTCTTTTCGAATTTGCTTAGTTTTCTCCTTTTTTGTATCATTTTTCTCACATAAAATAACAAAACATTAAAATTTCAACTTCCGTGTGTTTCGGCCCTATTGCCTTGAGAATTGACGGCTTGTTGCCAAACGAGACATCTGGCACCTGAAAATGCCGCTGAGACAGCGGAGCAGAGGTGTGCCCTGTTGGCTGCGACTGTGGACATCGGGTCAGCACTTTCTGCCAGCATTTCTATGACACCTTGCCTTTGAAAATGAGTCGGAAAGCTGCATTTGCAGGTTCAGTGATTTTTCTCGATTTTACGGGTTATGCTGCGCGACACATCCCAGGGGTCTTCCAGCCTCTGTCTCAGCCCGCCTTGACCAAGATCTGATCTGTTTTTACTCATATAAGTGGGAACCCAGCCCCTTAGGGCTTTATTACCCTCCACTTTTTGTGGAAGAGTTTTAGTTGTTTCAGCCGTCGGTTTCAGAGCTTCAGCCCCCTCTTTTCCAGATCTGTTACCTCCCTTTCAGATCCATTGAAATCAGCCTCTTTTCCTTTCAAATCACCTCTTGTTGTTTTGTCTGGACCTCTCTTTAGGACCTCCTCCCTGCCCTTGCCGCTTTTTGCTGATTTCCTCCCCTTTTTTCCAGCCACCTTGCCTCTGTCTCTTGGCTGTGATCTGCACCTCTTTTCAGCAGCTTTATCCTTTAGATCCCTGTCCCTTTTGACCTTCGATCTATTGGCCTCTTTATCATGTGTTTGCCTAGATTTTTCCCTTTCTTTTCCAATTAGTTTTAAGAGACCCGCCTGCTTGGGTTCGATCGCTGCACCAGTAGCTGTTATTTTTATGTTCTTTCAGCATTATATAATGTTCTCTGTAGGTTTATTTTCAGTTACGCAGCACACTTTTTTCTTGCTCTCAAAACAGAAAGGGTTTAAAAATTAAAATTAACGCACGCCACACACTGACCCTAAGAGAAGAAGCACCTGGTTAACACCGCCTGTCAAAGACTCTAAAATCAATTGTCACTGCACCTTTTCTGCCCTTGACCTGAATTGATTTTGTCCCTTTCTGCCCCTGTCGGTTTCCTTCTTCCTGTCATCATTGTGCCCCCAAGGCGCCTTTCCCGGAGACTTCTTGGCCTTCATCCTCAGTTTCCGGTTGATCGACCTGCTCCGCCCCGCTGTCGTCGAGCCAGTCTACCTTTGAGTCCGCACTCTGACTCCTCCCCTGATTCATCGGGTTCTCCTTCTCCTCCTGGTTCTCCCCCTATCACCATCACTATGTCTGGTCCAGGGCCTAACGCTAGTGGTTCTCCTGGCCCTAATGCCGGCCCTACTACTAGCGGAACCACCACAGGAACTACCCCGGCCACCGCTGTGCTGCCGTACATTGCAGGCCTCAGCCTCCCCGATTTCCATCAGTTGATCAATGACCCCATTCACCACAATGCTAATTGGCCTGCTATGCCAACCAAGCTCCCCTCCGACATCCCTAAGTTTGAGGGCCTTAATGGCTAAGATCCAACCAATCATGTCAGATCTTTCCACATGTGGTGTTCCTCCAATTCCATTACCGATGACTCCATCCGTCTTCGTTTGTTCCAACGCACGCTCACCGGCGAAGCTTCTAAATGGTATGTCGAACAAGCCACCTCTACCCATACCACCTTTGAGACTCTTGCCCAAGCCTTTTTGTTGTACTTCCAGCTCCCTCTCCGATACGATACTGGCATGGAGCTCTTGACTTCCTTCAAGCAATCCTCTTCAACACGCCTTTTCGCCCATGTTCAGGAATGGCGAAGAAGACAGAGCTTATGTCGAGCCCCTCCCTTCGAAGATCGGGTTTACATGGACTGGTTCCTTCGCACCCTTCCCGCTCCCATCGGCAAAGATGTTGCCTCTCATTTTCCTCAAACTGAAGAAGCCGCCCTCCAAATAGCCTTGAAATATGACCTGATCTACGCTCAATCTGGTTATGTTTATACCGTTCTTCCTGACCTCCCCAGGCCCGGTGGCGCTAACGCCCCGGGGGCATCTCATTCCACCGACGGTATCGTTGGAGCCCTTTCCCATCCATATGCTCAACCTCCTATGGGCTATGGTCTCCCTCGGGGAGGGGCTAGCTCCTCCAGCACTCTCCTCCCTCCCGGTAGCATGTATCCAGGATACGGCATGCCTCCTCCTTTTGCCCAACCTCATGCTTACCTCAATGTTGCCCAACCTACCCATTACCCTTATCCGCAGCCTGGTGCGCCAGCTCCTCCAGCATATGCACTTCCTCCTCCCTTGCCTCCTCAACCCCAGCACCAGCACCTACAGCCCCCTCCAGGGCAAGTATTTGCACAGCAGGGCGCGACTAATCCCCCTTCTTCTCAAAGAAGGCGGAGAGGCAATCCAAACCAATCTGCCCCTGGTACCCACGGACCCAATCCTGGTGTGGACCCCAACACGCACCGCTAACAATGACAGGCACTCGGCCAAGCGGACGAACCTCTTCGTGCTTAGCTCAGCCTTGTTCGTGTTGCGGTGTTTATGGTCATTACACCCACGATTTTCCCCTCTTACCCCAGATGCGGCAGATGTGGGAGTCTCAAGCCACATTGCGCGGACAACACGCCTCCCCTCATGCTCCTCCTAATGTGGCCACTACCTAGCCAGCTGTGTTTACTGATCCTTTCCCTCAACAAGGATTCGTGGCTACCCAACCGCCCGACAGCCAGGTAGCCACCCCCCCTTCCCTTTCTGGTTCCTCTGATTACCAGATCCTTATGATGCACTCCGATCCTAACCCGTCCGTCGATCTTCACCTTCAAACTCGGTCTCGCTAGTACCCCAAGTCTCCTGCTGGTCTGCTCCAGGCCTCCTTCTTCAGGTTCTGCGGAGCCTCTTTCGACATCCGGTGGCCCCTTACATCCCTCGGCCCCAGGGGTTGAGGTTCGCCACCAGATAGAAGTTTAATTCTGGCAAAATGCCTACTGGTGAATTTCACACTAGAACTTCTCCCGATTGTGCCCTTCCCGAGAAGAAGGCTCTACTATCATCGTGGGCGGCGCAGATCCTGGCCGATGACCCGATGAAAATGATTCCCGCTTCCCGACACAATCTACATCTCCCCTTCCTCCTTCCGTCGCCTTCCAAATCTCAGTCAAAATACGGAACGCCATCGTTTCCTGGTGTATAATTGACGAGGGGGCATCCACCTGCGTGATGTCCGCTTCGGTTTGGAAGCAACTCGGATCCCCTGAGCTGGCCCCTTCCACGATCACCCTTAGAGCGTGGGACAGTCATGCCTCCCAGCCCATTGGCTTGTTTCGTAATTGCCCTATCACCCTCGCCGGTAAGACTGTTTGCGTTGACGTTGAAGTCATTGACGCCCCACTAGACTACAACATTCTTTTGGGGCGAAGCTACACCTATGCTATGTCTGCTGTCCCATCCGCGGTTTTTCGCAAGATGTCTTTCCCCTATAATGGAAAGATAGTCACCATTGACCAGTTGACATATCATGAGTCCCCCTCTCAGGCCTCACCTGAGACCACCATCTCTTCTGTAGCCAACAAGCAAACCGTCGATTCCTTGACCAGTGTCTCCCCCGGCGTTTACAAGGACTCCTCCCTACTTGGCACTTTTCCTTGTCTTCCTCCTCCTCCTATCACTGATCCCAGCTTATCAAATGTTTGCATGATGCAATCGTCTCAGGCCACCCTTAAACGGCCTGCTTCGGCTAGTCCGCAACCTCCCCTCCACCCCCCGCAACCTACTCCTAGCCATACCTCTCCACCAGTTGGACCTCCCCCTTCTGGCCTTCCTCCTGCCGCTGGTATCCCTGAACCCCTTTATCCTCTTGGCTCAGTTCCCCCTGGCCTTAACCATCTCGGAGCCATCCCTCCTGGTCATTACCCTACTGGGCAGATCCCTTTCCTGGCTCCCCCTCCCGGAGTATATTCTGTCCCCGTCATGGCCACCCTCTCTCTCCCTAACCTGACCTTGGGCATTCCGGTCACAGTATGACCCTCCGGTAACGCCACCTCCCTGGTCACCCAAACCCTACATGGCTTTGACTGTGGTTCAGCAGGTCCTCTACTTCCTCCATTTCCACTTGTCTCACTTACCTCCCACGGAGATCCTTTAAAACCATGTTGAGCTCCCGGGAAGAAGAGCCAGCCGAAGTAAGGAGGCTTTTGAAGATAAGACCACCACATTGGCTTAGGCCCCTCCCCACCTTGCGAAGCCTGTGCCTTGTGTGATGTAGCAGGTCATGCCACCCACTTCTTGTCCCTAGGAGTTGCCCCATATCCAACCCCATAGTTGGAAGTAGTGTTCCACAGGAGTCTGGGTACTGAAACCTCATTCCTTATTCATCAGTAATCAAGAACCCCAGACTCTCCTTTTGACAAACCTGGCACATTAGGCGTCCCACTAGCCATTACTCCCACCATTGTCCTCACCTAACGCATTACCGTGCCTCTTTAGTGGTCGTTCGAGAGTATGAGGTTGAACAAAATCAATCTGCCTCTCCCATCCTCGCGCATTATGCCTCGGGTCAACTCAAGGATCCCCCCACTCCCATCGTCATTCCCCCCCTGATGTTCAGATGACGGAGTCCACCTCGACCATTCTTTACCTATCCTCCTCTGCGAGACACCTGGAGCCCAGTCCCCCTGCATCCTCCCCTTTCATTTCGCCGGATCCCCTCTTTTCCACCCAAACCCGAGATCTCTCCACCCATATCTCTGTTGACCTTCGCAGCCCGAGTTCCCGCCATAATTCCGATAGCCCTCATATACAACCCTCCAGCTTGTATGTGAGTCATCGTCATCCTGCCCCTTGCACTCCCTCCCGCAGCCTGAACCCCTTTATCCTCCTGGATCGGTTCCTCCTGGCCTTAACCATCTCGAAGCCGTCCCTCTTGGTCATTACCCTACTGTGCAGATCCCTTTCCTAGCTCCCCCTCCTAGAGTATATTTTGTCCCCGTCATGGCCACCCTCTCTCTCCCTAACTTGACCTTGGGCATACCGGTCTGGTACCTCGATCCCCCAGCCGCCACCCCTATTGGTCATCCCAAGCCCTATATGGCTTTGACACTGGTTCAACCGGTCCCCCTAGCTTCCTCCGTTGCCTATGTGCCCCCAGCACCTCCACAAGACCCTTCTCCTGTCGTGACGGCAACCGGGAAGAAAGGCAAAGCCCGCAAGGGGGCACCCAAAGACAAGACTACCACGACTGACCCGGCCCCTCCGCTGCCCGCGAAGCCTTGCGCTTTATGTGATGTCACCGGTCATGCCACCCATGCTTGTCCCGAGTTGCCCCGTATTCAGCCCATGGTTAAAGTCGCGTTCCCCAAGTCTACGGTCCCTGAAGCCCCCATTCCTTCTCCGTCCGTAACCAAGAACCCCAAGACTCTCCGCACCAACAAGCCTTGTGCTTTGTGCGGCATTCATGGCCATTACTCCCACCATTGTCCTCACCTGACGCACTACCGCGCCTCTTTAGAGGTAATCCGAGAGTATGAGGTTGAACAAAATCAATCCGCCTCTCCTATCCTCGCGCAGTACGCTTCAGGTCAGCCTGAGGATCCCCCCGCCCCCATCGACATTCCCCCCCCTGATGTTCAGATGACGGAGTCTACTGTAACCATTCTTTACCTATCCTCCTCGGCGAGACACTCGGAGCCTAGCCCATCTGCATCCTCCCCTGTTGTGTCCCTTGACCACCCTTTTCCTCCTCATACACGAGATCACTCCACCCGTGTCTCTGTTGACCTCCGCAGCCCGAGTCCTCACCATGCTTCCGATAGCCCTCATATACCACCCTGTATGAGTCATGGTCATCCTGCCCCTTGCACTCCCTCCTGCGGTTTCCGCCCAATGACTTTTGTACACTCACGCTGCTGTCATTACCTTTCCTCCCCTCATTTGTTGTCTTGTCACACCATTCTGCAGGACCCCCCGTCCACACCCTTTATCGGTTACGCCGATGGTGCAAGTCGTTACTCCAGGAATCTAGCCTCGGCAGGTTGGGCCATCTTCACCCCCTTGCATGCCCTTGTTCTTTCTAACGGGGTATGCATTGGTCCTGCCACCAAAAATCAGGCCGAATATGATGCAGTGCGTGGTCTTTTAGTCGATGCCCTCTTTCATCGCATCCTCCATCTGCACGTTCGTTTGGATTCCCTACTTCTTGTAATGCAACTAAATGGTGTTTATCGTGTGCATAACCCTGTGCTATTTAGACGCTATTTACGAGTGAAAATCTTGATACGTGCATTTGAAACCATAACTTTCAACCATGTACCTCGAAAACAGAATCACTATGTAGATAGTATTGCAAACCATGTTCTAGATTGGCATTTATCACACACATTTCATACAAGACAATAACATTAATAACCATCAAAAAATGATGCATATCCATAATATGTGTCGCAAAACATGTGTTTAGAGTCCATCTACTCTGATACATACGACATGCCCATAGCATGTTACAAAAAACCCAAAACTGGGGGCACCACATGCCCCACCCCTAATCACTATCTGGAGGCTCCCGGGCCAATGGCTCTGCCCCTGCAGCATGTAGATCGCGCATAGCCTGACCGGCCATCGCCATGCGCCGCATGACACCTCGCCACTCCGAGGGTAGACCAACACATGGCTCTATGAATTGGTCGTCTAAGTCCTGCCACCCGCGCTCTGATACTCCGGTCAACAACCTTTCGCATCTACGGCGGATGTCCTCCAGCAGGGCGGCTGCATCCTCATTATGCGCCACTCTCGACCCACTTGGACCTGTAGCTCCAGACGCTGCCGGTCGTCCCATATATCCGGCCGGTTTTACCGGTGCTATATCTGCATACCAAAAGTACATGAATCAGTACCATCAATTACTATTCAAAAACTTTAACATGCCCACACAAGAATAGCAATCTGTCACTTACCATCGGGCCCCAGACTCGACCAGGCGGAAGTGGCAGATCCGGATCTCCACAGTAGCTCATCCCACTATAGGGATAGTCGTCTATATACAATGGCATCTGATCCCAATGGGAAAAAAACTCCGGTCAAAACACTCGTCCGACCGCCCCTCCTCCTCCTCTGCACAGTAGCCGTCCCCAATGGCCCATCCTGGGCTCTCTCGGGCCCCCATCTGGAAGCGGTACACGAGGCCTCAAAGTCGGGATCTTCTCAAAGAAGAAGGCACACAACAAAGTCCCATATGAGCAGTCATTGTTCACCTGCCGCCTGCATAGTGACAACTGTCGCTTTAGCGACACCAACATCATTTGGGCCCACCCATAGTAGGTCCCACCCAGCACACTTTCCACTATCATCATCTGCCCCCCAGTGATGTGTTGGAACGCCTGGTTGCCCAGGATTCGCAGCACAGCTGCGGCCACTGCACGGGTTTCTAGCCTCTCTAGATCCCCGATCGGTATTCGAGTCCCCTTGACTTGGAGACCCGGTCGACAATGACGTTCCACGAACTCCATGATATGTCGCCCCCGCGGCAACACTGGCTGTGTGTTTCCCACCATCCCCAGTGGCGGGAGACCAGTCAGGAAGTACACGTCCTAGACCGTCAGTTCGATCCTGTGCCCCTACACTACAAAGATCTCCTGATCTGGATCCCAGTAACTGATAATCCGGGCCAGTAATGGTTCCCCTGCTCTCATCAAAGGGTTCTCCAAAAACTTGAGAACCCCAAATCTAGCCAATACACGGCGGTTGCCCTGATCTGCCTGGATCTCTGTCCGTAGTGTCCCCAGATCTCTCTCTCTCCAGTTGACCCGTAACTCTGCCATACCTGCACAAACACATCATTTTTGTCAGCGTACAGATCGGGAAAACCATAACCAAACACCAAAACCCAACTTCCAGCCATAAAACAGCACCAAAACCCCCTCATCTCCCAGGTCGCAGTTTTCTGCTCTTTTCTAGACCAGGTCGCACTTTTTGCCCTGATACCTGCGTCCTAGGTCACACTTTTTGCCCCAAAAAGTGCGACCCAGCCGTAGAGATGAAGGAGGGGCTGTTCCTGGATTTCTGGGCCCTAAACTGAAAATGTAATCCATCAAAATGCAAGAGAAAAGTTAGACCTCTTACCTGCAACTGACGGATCGCGATTCCAACGGTCGGTTTGTCCGCTACGTTCACCGCAAGATTTAGGGCCTTCTCTCCTCTCCACATTCACCACAACAACAATAGCAAATGAGTGATTTTGGAGGGAAAACTGCCTTATTAAAAGAGAACCCCTGTTTCTTCTTTCGACTGTTGCGACCACACCGTAGCCCCGTTTGACGAACCATCTGCACCGTTGGAAAGCTCTCACCGAACTCTCAAATGGGTATCTGTTAGTTTTTTGTGATCTGATACTTCACCAAGACACATTTTGTCCAAGAAGGGTCACTTCACCTCTCCTTAAAATCGAATTTCCTCACTTACGACACTTGTACTTGGGGCACCATCTTGCCTCCTTACTTGTCTTCGTTAGTGTTGATTTTTCGTCATGAGTTCCCATCATGTACTCATGTTTCCACGGTCCCCCATTGGGGCCTTTACTGTGTGGCAGCACCATCGAGTCGCCCTTGTTTAGAGCATCCAAGTTGAGTCATCATTCCCTCCATGGAGCCTATACTGAGTCCCTTTGTACCCCACTATAGCCCTCCATCCGTCATTGCTTGGTCTCTCTCTTGTGTCGCACATTATGACCTTCAGTTCCACTGTCCCCCATCCCTGATGATGTTGTGTCAGTCGCTGCCATGTCATTCATGCCCTTTATGCTCTAGCTAGGGAAGTCGTCCATTAGCTACTCAGTCCTTTCCACTTCACTATCATCATTAGTGTCAGTCTGTCCATCGCTCTACTCTTTTCTCTCGTGCCTTAGTTGAGGGTCTCTCATTGCCTCAACTATGGCGGACCTCCTTCTGTCGACATCAGCTCTTTCATTCCAGAAGCCAGGTCTAGAGGGCGGTGTACCTTGGTTCCATCTTCCACTCTTGTTCGGTGCCTTGGATCAGGCAAAGGGATACCTCCTTTCCCTTTGGCTTGTTGTTTCTCCAGCTCCTTTCAGCATGATCGAGATTCGTATACTTGATGGTCCAGTGATCCAGCAGCAGCTCTTGATGATTCCCGGGTGTGTGTGAGATGTTTCAACCCTCATGAGGGGGTGGCCTTGCAGGTAGCCCCCCACATGCCCGGATGACCTCTTCTTTGCAGCCTTCGATGCAGCTCCAGATATTTGATGATGTTGGTCGTAGCCACTTGCAGCGCCTCTTCGACTTGCATGTATCAGTCAGATTTTGTGAGCCCTTCCCCATTTACAGGGGGCATTTGGGTTGTATTTGTATCTCATGTACTCAGATATTATTGTACAAGTCCTAGCTGTTATCCCAGGCACAGCATGTATGTGGGATTCCTCATTGTATTTTTATCTAGCTCATGATTATGCCAGTTGTACTTTATGGTTCGGTCCCTTGTTTACTGGACACACTATTCTTTTGTACTTTGTCTCGGCGGGCATAGGTATGCCTCCCCCGCCGCCTTCAACACAGGTACCCTCTCATAAAAAGAGACTTGTTGCACCTGCGAGTCTCGTCTCCTCAGGGTCTAGTTCTTCAGCACACTATCTACCTTGCATTTCTCTCTCTGACTTCCCTTTTTGTTGTCTAGTGATTAAGTTCTTACAACGTACTTCGGTCATACGATTTGCTCCTGACACTCGCACGCTGGGGGGCAATCTGTTACACCATTTTTTGGTCATCTAACCTATTATCATTAGATGGACCCAAGTACACCATGTAAGACCAATTTTACCCTAAGTAAAATTGATTTCACTATGTTAAAACAGGAAACCCCAAAAGGAAATATTAAACAAACCTATATTTGTTTGATTTTCCTCATGGAATAATTAATTAAACCATAATTTAATTATTATTCCCTATCATGTTTAACCCAAAAACAAAGAAATTAATTAGATAAACCTTTATTTATCTTATTATTTTCTAGGAATAATTATTTAAATCTTATTTAGATAATATTCCTTGTTAAATATGACCAAATCACCCACAAATAATTAAATAAATCATTATTTATTTAATTATCTTTCAACCACTTTCTTAAATAATTAAATAAATCATTATTTATTTGATTATCTTCTAACCGCTTCCTTAAAAAGATAAATAAATCATTTATTTATTTATTTTTGACAAATTAAGGGATTTGACCCAAGTCAAATACCTTTTCCCTCCAACAAATATAATAAAATATTCCATAAAAGTGGATCTAGATATGGTTAACCCATGCACCAAGATCTAGAATGACCCAATATTTTGTTATAAATAGGAGGGTTTTTCCTACCATTCTTCACCTTTTGTTGCCTATTAGATCACTCTGGATCTATACACTTGGTCACATATCTCCATCATTTGCTCCCATTGAGCTCTACTCTTTGCATTGGGTTTTCTACATCAACTAGAGAGATAAATCTTAGATCTGAAGTGCCGAGGACTTCCAAGAACCCATCCCACTGAGGGGAATTGGATACTCCTTCTAGTTTTCCTCACAGGTGCCCCATTAATACAAAAATTCTTTCAAAAATTGTTCTTGTCTTGTCTATTGGTATATGGAGCAAACCCTTGTTTTTACTGCTTAATGTCTTTACATGCATAGATCTGGTATTTTGCAACTCTTTTCTTGTCTAACTAACAACAGATCTGAAGATATTGGCAGCCACTTTTGTTGTTAGGGCTATTAGTTATGCATAGCTAAAGTGGTCCTTTTTCGTACACTTCGACAAAGGATTCATACTAACAGTGGAGAAGGAGAAATCTAGAGTAGCGTAGAGGCAGTAGCTACGCAGAGCAGCCGAGAGCCAACCAAGGGTAGCGCAAAGGTAGCAGGAGGCCAGGAGGAATGACGCAGGCCTAGCTAGGGCAGCGCAGGGGTAGTGTAACCTAGTTTAGGGTGGCACAGGCCCTTCCTAAGTAGCGTAGAGGCTAACACAGGGCAAGAAGGCTAACGCAGAGGGTTTTAGAGCAGTGGTTAGGGTTCCAGAAGACGAAAAAGGACTAAGTTCTGTAAATTCCGTTTGAGGGTGTGAATCAGTCAATTTTTCTATCTTCTAGATAAAGGTATTGCTACCGTTTATTTTTCTCTATCGGGTTAACCAATTTGGTGCCTAGATTTGTTGTACTTAGAATCTTCTTAATAATAAAAACCCTCCAGAAGCTAGCAACACCGGTTTTCCTGCATTGGGTTTTTCTAAGGACATTTGTCCAAAAAATCCTTGTGTGTCACTTTGTCATTAAGCATGTTATTCAGTTTAGATTTTCATGTGTAGGTTGTTAATGTATTTACTTCGATGTTAATGTTAAATTTTTCATATTAATAACTTATGTAAGTAGGAGAAGTAAATCAATAATTTTAACGGTAGGGTTTCTCTTTAGTAAATTCAGAAATTTTCACACCAAAAGAAAAATTTGATGCCAAGTAGGAGAAA
Source organism: Pinus albicaulis (assembly GCA_034641835.2). NCBI lineage: Eukaryota > Viridiplantae > Streptophyta > Pinopsida > Pinales > Pinaceae > Pinus > Pinus albicaulis. Next base: position 805,141,175 of record CM076582.1, on the reverse strand, counting down.
TCAAAGGAAAAACATGAAGAAACACTTCTGGCCACCCTAAAAAATATGGAAAATCTTAGTGAGGAGGTCCATGCACTGGATAAGGTTGTTATGAACAAAATCACTACATTGGAGAAGTCCCAAAAGTCAAGATACATTCCAAAAGGGAAACCTTTTCCTAAGAAGCAAAGTGAAGTAGATAATCCAATCTCATCTCAAGTCCCAAACACTTTGGCTCCTACCAATGCAGTTGAGCAAGACTCATCCTCCGAAGATGAGGAAAGTGAGAGTGACAAGAGTGATGATGATGAAACAAATGAGCAAGATAATCTCATAGAATCTGATATATTCAACATTTTTCTTGGGGGTTCATACACATTTACTCCCATTAGTGAGATCAAAACCAAAGATGAGAAAGAGGAACCTATTCTTAATACTGATGAAATTAACGAAATATTCAAAGGGTTGCAATATTCTTGAAGGGATAATAGTAAGGACCCCACAACCTCCAAGGAACCTAACAAAGATTATTCTCTTCCCAAGCAGAACCCTCCTAAGAATGTCCCTTCTAAAGATCCTCCCAAAGAGAAATCATTTTCAAAGGATCCTCCTAAAAAGGATTCCCAAACTAAAGCCAAGCCTAAAAAGGGTTCCCAAAAGGGTGGAAATATCAAGAAAAAAGAGAAGGGCAAGCAGGCAGGACTCAATATTGACATGGATGCTACTATTGGGAGAATGACCATATTTTTCCCCTAAAAGAGATTACAAAACTTCCCTGAACAACAACAACAAATTAAGAAGTCCTCGGGTTTTGAAGATGAATAAATACCTGAAGACTTGCTAAATATTCATATTCCTAATCACAACCTTGGACATGAACCTTTTATGCTCACTTTGGATATCAATGAACTTTATCTGCATAATTGTATGCTTGACTCAAGGGCTTCTACAAATATCATGCCCTTAACAGCTATGAAGCAATTAGTTCTTAGCATCACTTGGCCATATAAGAAGGTGTGTGGCTTCAACCCCAAGCTTGTGGAGGTGGAAGGTCTCATAAAATACCTTAAGGTTTCTTTGGGTAGGAACCATGACATATCTCTCCTCATGTATGTGGTTGTCATTGATATTCTTGATGTGTGGAGGATGTTATTATCGAGAAAATGGGGCACTAATGTCGGAGGTCATGCTCAAATGGATCTATCATATGCTACCATCTCACAATCTGATGGGACCCATTTCATCCTTTATAGGGTGTTAGAGTCCTATATTTCATAGGATCTCAAGGTGACTGAGTTTATTCTATCTGTCAAATTTATTTTGTAAAATGATTTCCAATCTGCAAATAATTTTCAAAAAAAAAAAGGAGATAACATAAAAAATCAAAAGAGGGTATATGTTAAAAATAAAAAAATATAGAATATGAACCCCATCAAAAAGAAGAAAAAAAATAAATTTTGAAAGTGTTGCACCTCAAAATGCCACTACTCTTAGTTTAGCTTATTTTTGAAAATAAATTCTGTGCAACTTGTTTAAAATGCCACAATAGTTCAATAGAATTCAATCATATAATTTAAGCATGATTGAATTAGGTTTAAATTGCTTATTAATAGGTAGTGAAAAATGATTTGTCAAACTGTTCAATCTTGACAGATTAATATTTAGGTAGAAAATAAAAATTGGTTCAATAATTTAATCTGAACCAAGGAAGGAATAAGTGATAGAAGTAGATTAGTTGTTAAAAAGAAAAATGTTGAGTTGCTAGTCTAAATGCACTCGGATGAAATAGAAATTGTTAAATGTTAGGGTAGAAAAAGAAATGGAAATTAAAGGGTAGGTAGAGAATAAAAATGAAATTGGAGATGAAAATAGGATTCTATCCTAAGATTATAACTTTGGATATAAGAAATGTGATAAGAGAAATTAACCAAGCATAAATAGTTAATAGATATACTAATCTTTGTCGACCCCACCATCCACCTTTCGTCCGAATCCATTAAGAATCCCTCTATGTTTCAACTAATCCTGCCCACGCATATTTCATCCACCGTCCCATATTCCTCCTCATCCCCCGTTTTCCATCTTAAGGTCACCAGCTAGGGGGGGTCCGAAGTCGGAGATTTTTAAAACCGACCGTTAAAACCGCCATCTTCTCTTTTTAGTTATTCGGGACCTCTCTACCCGAAACCACCTCCTAGCTGAGCTCACCCCCGAATGCAGTTTCACTTGTGTCAAAAACCGTCACGTCCACATCACGCTCCCCCTGTCCCATCATGCCTACGTGGAATTGTTTACCCCACCTTTCTACCTACTTGACATTTCCTTTTTTCCCTCCCTTTGCTTAGTCCCATTGAGGAGTTAGTGCTGAGTTAGACCCATTGATTAACAACCTCGCTCCATAATTTTCTTAATAAAAATCATAATTCTGCAATAACCCATCATGAACTCAATTTCCCGCAATAATTTTTTTTACTGTGCAGGTCGCAACTACTGTTGAGACAGATATTTCGACATTGTTTCATTTCCATGTCCTGATCACAACCATCCGACAAATAAATGTTTTTCCATCCAACTGTTTCTCAGCTAATAATTTTCGTCCTTTTCTTCCATTTTTTTCTGACAACAAATCACCAGGATGCCTCCTAAAGGCAAGGAGGTTGAAGAAATTCCAAACCCTCTCATCCACCCATCAATCGATCTTTACCATATCCCATTGGCAGACATGGACTTCAAGATCCATGAAACCCTGTCTGATTTCGACTTATTTGAGATATATTGCTGGCTTGAGGACCAATTCATCAATCAAATGGATGAAATCAGACTGTGGAACTCCAATCTGCCTTACTAAATTTTCCCTCAAACCCATAGAGCTCCCGAATTTATCAGAAAGTGTCATTCATGCTACGATCCTAGTCAAAAGGCTATCATTTCCCCTACAAGATAAATCTTGTTTGCTATCACTTCCCAGACAATTAATCAAATGTTGCAGGCCCCTATTATTGGAAACACCACCCTTTTCTCCCATGAAACCCTCACATAAGCCTATCAAAATTTGGACTTTTCCCTAGTTTCAGACACTCCTTTGCCAAAAATAAATCCTCCCTATCCTTCCTCCATGTTCCGTGGTAGAACCAAGCACATTATCACAATCCTTTCCTATATTCTTGGTTACTATTCTGACCAAAATGCAAATGAATTTATTATTGGTTTCCTCTCTATTTTTTATACTGATTCTAAACCTTCAGTCCTCTTTAATTTCAGTCAATTTCTAGCTGATGCTATCCATGACCAATTTTCCAAGTTCCCTACTGAATAAGTTTTCAAGTATGCATCAGTACTAGTCTATATTTTTATCTATTTTTAGGGAGACATGTTTCCATTCACATTGAAGAAGCTAGATGAATAAGGGAACCAACAGTCAGTTATTTTTTGGACTTCCATAGGAATGAAAGACAAAGGAGAGTATTCATATAAGCAGTTCATTTAAATGTTTGTATATCTAGCAATGAATCTTTTAAGCAGCAGTGCGGAACCAAGGATTAGTGAGGACATCGTGAAGGTTTTGCATCTATCAGATCAATCCACAATAGGGGACCGGTACCTTTACCAGAACTATACAGAAATCAGAGTTTATGGTTGTGAACTGCCACCATACAAATTGCCTAAGATCCTCCCCATGAGGATTTTTGCATTGGAAAATATCGGGCAAATACTAAGGACAAATGAAATCCATTTTGTTGTTGCAAAGAATAAATCACAGTTCAAGCTCAAAACTTAGATTGGTCCATTCATGTGTAATGCTAGAGCAGCAGGGAAAGAAGCAGACAAAATAAATGAAGTTTAGTCTCAAATTTTCTTGGGTATATGACCCATTGGGAGTGATTTCAAGGCTTAGAGTGGAAAATAAGTTCACTCAATATCATCACACAACAAGACCCGAGATTGAACAATATAAAAAAATTTTATAATGGAAAGAAAACACTCTCTAGGAAGCATAAGAACATGTAGTATCTACTTCAAACATACACACTCTAGTTACACAAGAAAATATGGGGAAAAGAGGCAAAGAATAAAAATCATCCCCAATGACTGAAGTATCAAGTCAAATTTTCATAATGGTATACAGAAAGAGACGTAGACTCTTTTCAACAACTAGTACAACCAATGAGTCAGAGAAAGAAACATTTGGAAAAGTTGGAGATACATCCATTTTGACATAGCCTGGTGGAAAGACTACTCAGTCTCCCACTCATTCTACCACTTCTCATGAACAACAAATGATTTAGACTAGTAAAGACAATCAGAAGGATAAAGAAGAGGATATATTTCATATTTTTAGAGAAATTAAGAAGAAAAACTAGGTGCTGAACCTAGACACTTATAATCAATTCTGGAAACATTCTTCCAATTCACAAGCCCGAATTCTCTCAGTATTTGACTCCGAGAAAGGCAAGATGCAGTTGGAATTTTTGAAAGCTCAGATTCCACAGCCTAAGACTACCTCGGATTACAAGAAAAATGCCTTTGATTTTGATGTAAAATATATGCATCCAATTGATCAAATTGAACTGCACAAACAGACTAGCCAAATGATTTCCTATACTTTAACTAACACTGCTATATGCTTATCCAAATTGCAGGTCACCTTGGCCAACACTTGGTCACAACTCAAGATTGAAAGGGTCTCTTTAATAGCTAAAGACACCAAGATCAAAGCTATAGAAGATCTGGCAGTAAATATTGGATATGACCCCTCTAACATTAATGTTGTAGAGGAAATAATCAAGAAGAAGAATGTTGATATATCAACATTAAGAAAGAAACTCAAAATGCCAGCCACCGAAGATCCAATGACTAAATAAATTGAGGAAAAAGAGTCCCAAAAAGCTGACATGATGAAACTCATCATGGAACAGAATCTACAGATAAAGAAAATGGAAGCAGAAATGGAGAAACTCATCAAAGAAAAGAGGAAGCTGTCAAAAAGGTTGAAACCCCCATGGATGTAATCCCTATTGCTACTGTCCCCATCACTACTACTTCCACCACAGGTACAGCAGAAGGAGCTGAGCAGCTTGCTGAAGCTATTCAGAACTTATCCATTCAGATAGAAGAGATTAAGAATTTGCGGGATTAGTTAAAAACACTACAACATCATAAAGAAATTGGAGAGAGTGCACATGTAACAGAGCTACAGAGAGCAAGAGGAAAAATAAAAATATTTCATAAGGAAGTTAGAGATTCTTACCTTGGAAACACACTAGGGTTAGTCAAAGAGATTATATGGGGAGAGATTATTGAATATGTGAAAGATATCTGGCCTAGCATTAGGATTATTCTTGATCAGAAAAATTTACTGCAGAAGGCTCAAAAAATATTGTAACTATTACAAAACATCTTGAGGACAAGCCTGCTACAGCTACCGAGATAATTAAATTTATGAATTCTAAGGACAACAGTGAACTTGAAAATTTGGGTATAGATGACATGACTTCTACCGTTCTGTAATTTGCTAGAGATTGTGAGAACTAATCACATAGGCCAACATCAAACCAACTTTGGAAACTGGAATCTAGCCATGCCAGTTTCAGAGAGGGCTCTCTCTAATTTTTATCTTTGTTTGGATAAGTTTTAGGCTAGTTATGATTGTACTTGGATTTTGAGTTTTGTTTTTTATTTTGGAAAATTGATTGTATTCAATTGATTAATGTCTATTAGGCTATGGAGTCAAAATATAACTGGATAGTTACATCAAATTTTCATAGAGTAAACATGGGGCAAGCTAGGAGTATTTACTGGATCTTTCGAATTTATAAATGGATTATGACATAAATATGAAAATATTTAGCAGAACTAAAGAGAAATTAAGAATTATTTATTTTGGCCTTCAGTGGAAAACATTATGATTGTAAACGCAACCAAAATAAGGTACTCAACAGTAAATCCTATTCATCACACTTTCTACTTTACAATTAAAATTCATATGATTACAATGAAATATGAAAATGAAACATAATAATAGAAGAAAAACATCACCAGTATTTAAGCCACAAGAATCTTGTGCATGGTCTGATTATTATTGATGCTCTAGTGCTTTGAAAAATCTTACAATACTTCAATAGAAAAAAATAGTTCTGATATCAATCAATCGACCTTTGATAATTCAAAAACTGGAGTATTTATAAAAAAAGATTACAATAATACAATAATAAATTCCTGAATGACAATGCAAACTACATTTTCTGAAAACAAACAGAAAGGAAAGAAAAACGATCTAAAAGAAGCGGATCTGTGTTCTGGCCTCGTTCTGCTGGAAAGTTGTTGCTGAGTCACCACTTTTTTAGGACTGTGCTGGCAAAACTGATTGTTGTGCTAGCATGATGACTTGCTCTTTACTCTTGGTATTTGCAAGTTTGTCCCATCGCTCTTCATCGGGAATTGAGGCTTTAATAACCTTACGGTAGATTTCATCTACCTCAATGTACTTTGTAAAAGTTGGTTTAACAGTGAAAATGTGTTTTATTTCATGGTGAATAAAATCGATATCTTCAACTGCTTTATAGAATGATTTACCTTCCAAAGAACCTTGAATAGAAGACATAGATGCAGACCTTGTTGTTTCTTTAAGCTTCTTCATATAATCCTCCTTGGGCATTAATTTGTCATTTATAATAAACAGTGATGGGAGACATTTTTTAATTAATGCATCAATCCTTGTAAGAAACATGTTGATTGTTATATCTAGAGTATGGCATTTTTCTGTTAATTGTACCACCAAGTTATTTTTAATCAGAACTTTATTTACTTCAAGAATAGTTTCAGTCCTATCATCTACTCCTAACTCATCCAATTCTTGACTGTCCTTAGATTTTAGAAATTTAATGATGCTACTAGTTGTATTGGGCATATCTTCCAGTTGAGTGTTTGCATCAGAAATTGCTTGATTTTCCTTTTCTACTAACTCTTTTTGCTCGAAGCTAATCCTAATAGATGGCCAGCTTTCATTAATCTCTTCAAAAATGTTAGACCAAATGATTTCTTTGACATTGCCCAGAGTGTAGCTAATGGAAGCTTCAATGGCTGACTTCTTCCATATTTCAACTTGGTTTTGAGCTCTCTGAAGCTTTGATGCATGATAAGTCTTGGACTTCTTCTGCTGATCTTCAAGAAGTTTCACTTTGTCCTGTAGCTTCTTTATTTCTTCTGTTTGTAAAGTCATGTTTTGAAGTGTGGAGGATAATTGATCTGCAGAATCTCCTTTACTAGTATTAGCAGATATAGCAGTGGGAATAGTTGTCATTGGAAGTGCTTCTAAAGGAGCAACTTACTTGATTTGTTTCTTACTTTCCTTAATCCACTTCTCCATCTCTGTTTCCATCTGTTTCAGTTGTGTCCTCTGTTCAAGAGTTTCAACATATTTTCCTTTTCTGCTTTTGTCTCTGAGTTTTCATTGGCTAAAGGATCTGCTGTAGGTGGTAATTTCAACTGCTTCCTCAATGTTGCAATATCAACATTATTTTTCTTGATTAACTCTTCTGCAACATTGACATTTGTAGGGTCATAACCCAACTTGACTACCAAATCTTCCAAGGTTTTAATCCTGGTGTCTTTGATATTTTCTAGTGTAACCTGCATTTTAGATAAATACATGGCAATGCTAGTTACAGTTAAAAAGATCATCTCTCTAGTTTGTTTATGCATATCCATTTGATCAGTGGGATGTATATCTTTGGCATCAAAATAAAAATATGTTTTCTTATAGTCTACTTCTCCTTTAGGTTGAGGAACTTGTGCTTGAAGAAATTCCATTAGCATTCTTCCTTTCTCTGTATCAAAGGCTGACAATAGCCTACTTTGGGCACCTGAAGTTTGTTTCCAGAATTGGCTATATGTATTAATTTTCAAGGATTCATTTTTTAGTTTGATTTCCTTGAAGATGTCCATGGTGCTCTTTTCTAGCTCACTAGAAGTTGAAGTACCCGTTTGTATGATTTGTTGCTGATTTGAAGTAGTCATTGAAGTAGTAGGAGCTTGTGTGGGCTGCTCTCCTATTAATGAGGATATAAGAGGCTCATTTGTGTTGACAATTGTCTGTTGGTTTGAATCCTTGCTAATACTTAGTCTGGAACTAAGTTTAGCCTTCTTTCTATACATTATTTTGAATCCTTCGCTGAAGATGTTTATATCTAAAGGAGACCCTTCTTCTCTATTACTTTTAATTATCTTTTCCTGATTTTTTGGAGTCTGCACTGTTGATGATGACACTGGTTGTTCTTTTTCTTCATGCAATGTGTTCTCTGTTCACTCCATCTTGTTCTTGTACTGCTCTAGCTCTGGTCTTATTGTATGAAAATAAGGAGTAGATTTGACTTCTACCCTTAATTTAGACACAATGCCTAATGGGTCATATGACCAGGTGAAACTTAAATCAAATTGCATTTTCTTTAATAGATGATCTGCATCTGCTGCTGTTTTTATGCTATTACATATAAATGGTCCAATATGAGTTTTTATCTTGAAATGAAATTTCTTTTCGGCAGCAACAAAATGTACCTGATCCATGTTAATCATTTTCCTAATGAATTCCGGAGTAAAAATCCTCATTGGGAGGAATTTGAGCAACTTGTATGGTTGTTGTTCACATCCAAAAACTCTTATTTTAGTGTAGTTTTCATACAGGTACCCATCTCCTGTCTAGAATTGTTCTGTCAGCTGCAATATCTTCTGAATTTCTTCATTGATTATAGGTTCTTCTCTGCTATTTACAAGACTGATAGATGGGTGAACAAACATTTCAATGAACTGCTTGTAGGTGAATTCATTCTGCTCTTTCATGACCAAGGTGGTCCAGAAAATTACTAACTGCTGGTCTCCTTTATCTTTTAACTTTTGCAATGACAATTTCATATTGTCTCCTTGGAAGTCTATGAACATATAAACTAGAATAGAGGTATATTTAAATATCTCTTTTGTCTTGAAATCAAGAAACTACTGATGGATGGATTCTGCAAGAAAATGGCTGAAATTGAACATAATGGAAGGCTTGGCATCATTGGAAAAGATAGATAGAAATCCTATAATAGCTTCATCTATGTATTTGTCAGAGTAGTAACCAACCAGGTAAGATAGGATAGTGGTTATTTGCTTGGTTCTCTTAGGGAACAGGGATGAAGGATAAGGAGGATTTATTTTAGGGAATGTAGCATCTTGTGCTAGGAATATTTCTAAGGTTTGAGTTCTCTTGGTAAGATCTAACATTTGATATATTTCAACCAGAGCTTCATGAGAGAATGGGGCGCCATTATCAACTGAGGGAGCTAACATCATCTGTTCAATGGCTTGAGGGGTTATGGTAAACATGACTTGGCCATTAGAATTGAATATGGCTCTCTAGATGGGTAGGTAAGAGGCATGAAATTTCCTAATGAAATCAAGAGCACTGTGGGTTGGAGGAAAAATTAAACAGGGAAGATTAGACTACCAGAGTTGGATTTCATCAGATTTTTCAATCCATTTGTCTTCCAACCAACAGTACATCTCATGAATGTTGATATCAAAGTGTGTTTCATAGATTAGACAATCTCTGTCAACCATAGGGATGTGATGAAGGTCTAGAGGAGGGGAAATCAAAGGATTGACATTTTCCTCGAGATATTTATCTTTGGGAGGCACAATGGCTACGACTGACAATGGAAAAGAGGGAAGAAAGAGGATTATGTGAGAAAGAATAGGAAAAGGAATGGAGAATGTTACAATCAATCATTGCTCAAGCAATTGTAGCACTTCTGGTTTAGTAAAAAACATGCAAACAACGAATTATAATAACTTGTAATGAGAAAAAGGCGTTTGCAGGGAGATTAAGCAGGTTTAATAGTGAAAAATCATGTTTTCGTTGATGGTGCGGGTTAACGGATAGGTAATTAAACTCACAACGGAACTATGGAGAGAGAGAATTTAATTGGCTAATGGGTAATGAAGTGGCAGCAGAGGAGTGGTGCAAAATGGTCATCACAGCAGGAGGTATACTGGAAATAGTTTTCGTGGGGGGGGTAAGGTGGTTTGATGTTTTACGCATGGGGGTCCGAAATCATGTGGGGCTGACACGTATACTCTGGTGGTTTTCAAATACAATTATTTTCGGACCCCCCAGCCCCGGTGATAAACTTTGGATGGCAGAGGGGGGATGAAATGTCACATGGGCCGTTGGATGTCGACAAGCGTGACGATGATCATCGGATATACGGGAATATGGGGATGATATATGCAATGATGTGATTGGTGGGGTCGGGGCTTTATTAAATAATGCGTTGGGAGATATGAAGGGAATTATATAAGGAAATGTACATCAAAATGTGTTAATGAAGTGAAATGAGGAAATATTTGGTTGGGAATATAATATGGGATATATGGTATGGTTTAATGATTTTTAAGGGAAATGAAATGAAAAGGAAGTGTGGCGGGTAGGTTTGTTATGGTTTAAAACTTTAGGATATGAATTAAATAATCAAGATTTAAACCATACAAAACACTTTTTCCATAGGCCCATTTAGACTAGTAGCCAATCAAATATTTTAAAATAGAATGAAGCTTTCTTTTTCTTTCTTGCTTCCCTAACATTTTATTTTTCCTTCTTTATTTAGAGCATCTAACACCTAACATTTTATTGACATGGATGCCTACATGAATAATAATTTTCTTAACATTTTTTAATTTTTTATTCTTTTGCACCCATATCCTACCTTATCATTTTGAAAATTATTTAACTATTTATGCTAACTTATATAATAAAAAAATGTTACAACACCTACCTTGGTTCATTTTAAATTATTGAACCAATTTTTATTTTCTACCTAACTAATTAATCTATCAGGATGAAACAGTTTGACAAATTATTTTTCACTACCTATTAACAAGAAATTTAAACCTAGTTCGATATGTTTATACTATATGATTGAATTTTATTGAACTATTGTGGCATTTTAAACAAGTTGCACAGAATTTATTTTCAGAATTAAGCTAAACTAAGAGTAGTGGAATTTGGAGGTGCAACACTTTTAGAATTTATTGTTTTCATTTTTGATGGGGTTCATATTCTGTTTTTATTTTATTTTATTTAACATATACCCTCTTTTGATTTTTATGTTATCCCCTGTTTTTATTTTGAAAATTATTTGCAGATTGGAAATCATTTTACAAAATAAATTTGTGTAATATCTCGAAGGGAAAATAAACAGTAATACAAAGCATACAACAAGATACAAAATTCTAAAAACTAAACATGAAACGGATACACATCAAATAGAGAGAAAACTGAGCCATTTTATTATACTGAGAAATTGAATGAGTACAAGAGGTGATCAGAGTGATGGCACCTAGACTTGCACCAGGCAAGTGTAGGGATACTCTCAGAATGTCAATGGAATGGCTGCTCTCTGCTTCGCGTCCAAGCTGCTGGAATACTACAGTGCTGCTACTACTGCTGGAACAAAATGAGTATTTGGGGCTACTCCCCTACTCAGAAAAGGCTAAAACTCTGGAATCGGCCTTGATTCAAAATACCCATAAAAGCCCAGAGAGCGTTTCTGAAATGGTCGACCCCCGAAAATGACTCCCTTGAGATTCTACGTTATACTCCCAAGGGCCACGCTGATGATGAATGAAATCCTCCAAAATATGGCCTCCCACTCTACCAAATGCCTCCAATAGGCAAGGGCTAGCCCCTTGCTCAATCCTTAGGCCTAAATCCTCTAAAATAGTGCCACTCCGGAGCTCCCTCAAGATGGACTGCGTCCTCCCTCTCAAGAATGCGCAGTCTCTAATGGCCTTGCTCCTCCACGAATGCAATCGTTGATCCTCCTACAAAAAGCTGATGAGAATACCTCACCCGAGAAAGCACTCGAAGTCTCCCAAGGCTGAGGGTGGGATCTCCGAACGAAGACACCTGATGTACTGAACAGTGCTGCAGACAAGCTAAACATCCAACGTGCTCCAAGTCGAAATGACTAGCTCAATATGCATAAACATGAATGACCAAATGAGGGGGCTCTCCTCCCTTTTATAACGCTGGGCCTCTCTCTCTCTCTAGGCCCCACCTCCTCCACGTGCTCCTTGGCCCACGCTATCCCTTTCATCTGCATGAGGTAGGCCCCACGCTGCCCACGTGGTCTGCGTCCCTCTCCTGCGCTGTCCACTTGGCCACTAGGCCCCACTCCTTTAATTTCGTTGTGGACTTTAGGAAAGTATTTTATCCCAAGTGAGTTAATTTATATTTTTCTCACTTTATTCATGCTCTGACTATAATAAGGCAACATTGATCAAAATTATTATTTCCAATTAGTTATCGCTAATTGGGAATATTATAGTCTCCCCTGAAAAAATGGTGCTTGACCCCAAGAAACTGTAGTGATGGATGCTGCAAGATCTTCTCACTCTCCTAAGTGGCATCCTCATCCGGAAAATTCTTCCACCTCACTAAGAACTCCCAGACTATCCTTCTCTGCAGCTGTCTCTCCCTGATATCAATAATGGCCTCCGGCTGTAGCACCAAATGCCCCTCATCATCCGTAGGCGGAAGCTCCTCTGTCACTGTCACCTATTGTCCCAACGCCTTCTTCAGGCATGATACGTGAAAGATGTTATGAATCTTGCTGCCTTGGGGCAGCTCCAACTCATACGCAACCTGTCCAACCCTTCGTGTCACCCTGTAAGGCCCATAAAAATGGGGCTTGAGCTTCTCAGCTCCCTTATTCTTTAGAGTCGACTGTCGGTATGGCTGCAAACGTAGGTAGACCAAGTCCCCTACCTCAAACTGTCTCTCCACCCGACCCCTGTCGGCATACAGCTTCTGCTGGTTCTATGTTGTAGCCATGTTATCCTTGAGAGCCCTGAGGATTTCCTGACTCTCTTGGATCCAATCCTTGGCTCTCGGAGCCTTGCTGGTACCAAACATCACATCAACAAAAGACAAATCATGATAACCATATAATGCATAGAACGGAGACATACCGATAGACATGTGATGTGTGTTGTTGTAGCAGTACTCTCCTAGGTGTAGCCACTTCGGCCATGCTCTCTGTTGTTAGCAATATGATGCTGAGTGTTGTCCTTGATGGCAACCCACTTGATGAAGATGATGGCAACCTACTTGATGAAGTTGTACTTGATGGAATATGTCTTGATGAACTTGTTAAATGATGTAAATCTGATGTATACATAATGAGTACAGAAGGTAATGATGGAAGGAATGTCAGTATGTGCTAGAACATGATGAAAAGAGTATGTCTCAAGGCATACGCGGATTTGTCTAGACAAAGTAGCGTATGCACATGGGAAATAACGTGCCAAGTCGCGTATGGGTAAAAGCGCTCTAAATATGTAAAACCAGGGGTAACCACCATGGTATTGACCCATTGTATTGAGTAATGATTCGTCTATGTGACCCCGTCCAGGAATACCATCGAAAGTAATGTGGTTTTGGCTCATGGTATTGATAAAGGGTAAACCTATATAAGGAGAAGAAATTCATTGTGCAAAGGGGTGCAAGAAGTCTGAGCTTGAATAAATACTTCTCTCTGAAGCATATCTGAATGGAAAGGGTTACAGTTGAATGAAAGATCTGAATGTATGATGCACCAATGAAGAAATGATGAAGAAGGGAATCTATATTTGAAATGTATTTGTATCTGCTAGATCTGTTTATGGAATGATTAAATCTGAGATGAGGCGAACATCTATCGGAAGTAAAGGGTAAAATATTAGTGATGTATCTATTCTAAATAATTGCAATGACCTAAATGTCTGAAGAACTATACGCTAGTTCGCCGCAGAATAAGCGCGTATATACGCAGGTTTGCTGAAGAGAAAGCGCGTATGGGCAGTAAAATTAGCTCTGTAATATGTACAGAAGTATACGTGGGTTTGTATGGTCGAAGGCGCGTATATACGCAGGATCAGTGAAAGGAAAGCGCGTATGAAGATTAGGGTTTGCTGAAGTATGAAGTATCAAATGTCTGATTTGTTCTGTTGTGTTACTACTATCTGTTGATGATGTATGATTGAGCTCAAATGTATGGAGTGGGTCCAGTCTGAAAATATGATGAAACGTGGCCTGCAAGTTGTGCTCTAAAGAATTTTTTTGGATCCAGTGTGAAAATTGATGAAACGTGGTCCATGGTGGTGCTGAGGGTTGTAGCCTTCAGTCAGGGGGTTGAAGCTCCCTTCTAGGTGAGGCTGGTAAACGAGATCAGGGGGTCGTAGCTCCCTTCCAGGAGAGGCTGGTAAATGAGAGCAGGGGGTCATAGCTCCCTTCCAGGAGAGGCTGGTAAATGAGCGCAGGTGGGTGCCTGCGTGCTGGTAGGAGGTTACGCCAACACATATGTTGTAAGATGTTTTCTCTATAATAAAATATTGAAGGCTGACACAACGGCAGCGGTGGTTTTCTCCCAACTTGTGTTTCCACCTAAAATCCTGGTGTTCATGTGTGTTGCTTATGTGTGATGACTTACTCTGTTCTTACTGTACATGTTTACTATTTATTGAACATCTAATGAATGAATGATGGAATGATATAAGTGAAGAATTAATGGCATAATTATATCTCTATGTATACGCGAGTTTTATGAAGGATATCCGCGTGTATACGCTAGTTGGCTTCAGCAAAGTAGCGTATGGGTTTTAGAGAGTGGAAAAGTAAAAATATTTGAGTAATGCCTAAATACTGATTCACCCCCCCCCCTCTCAGTATTTTTCCCAACAATTGGAATCAGAGCGGGTCCTTCTGCAGAAGCTTGATCGCTTGAAGGAGATCCGTCGCAATGGGAAGGAAACTAAAGAAGAAGGTTACTGAAAAGGAGATATCACAGAAAACATGTGCAGCAGAAAATGAAGAAGATGAATCAGGTATTGGTTGTTGTTCTTGTGATTCACTTTCCTGTGCATGCAATGGTGAAGATAGTGAAAGTAATGTCATGGATCTAGAAGAAGCTCTCAAGATTAAAATTGAAGAAAAAATAAGAGCATCTAAAAGACAAGAATATATCTATGATGAGATGATCTCTCAAATGAAAGAACAAATAGAAATGCTGAATGGACAGGTAGACAAGTATCAAAGGTTGCATGCTTATGCATCCAATCGAATGAAAAGACTAGAAGCAGAAATCAACGATCTAAATGCAGATCTAGAAACATCAAAAGGGAAGAATGAAGAACTTCTACAATCATTTGAAAAGGAAGGACTTGAAGCAGAAATCATCTCTCTTAAAGCTGATCTGGAAAAATCAAACAAGAAGAATGCAGGACTTGAAGCAGAAAACATCTCTCTGAAAGCAGATCTAGAAAAATCAAATAAGAAGACTGAAGAAATCTTACAAACTTTTGAAGAACAAGAAAATGGGTTGAAAGAAGAGATTCTAAATCTGAATGATCAAGTAGAAGACGGAAGAAGGAAAGAAGAAAGAATGAAGAAGCAATGCCAAGGCTTGGAGGTTGAGGTAAACATTCTCAAAGGTAAATTAGAAGAAAAGGATAAACTCTTAAGGTTTCAAGATAGCACTAAAATTCTGGATAATATTCTTAGTAGTCAAAGGTCTCCCTCTGTTAAATTTGGTCTTGGTTTTCATGAAACGGTCAAAGGAGAATCTAGTTCGCAAGGAAGTGCTAAAGATTCAAAGGATGTCAAAGCAAAACCTGAAATGTTGAAAGAAATAAAAGGTCAACCAACAATCATGAATTCTCAAAGGAAATCATTCAATAATGTTGAATGCTTTAAATGTCATAATTATGGGCATGTTGCAGCAAATTGCAGAAGCAGATCATTTCAGTCACAATCAAATAGATTCTATTCAGAAAGGTACTCTGGTTGCTTCAAGGGATATTGTTTTTCATGCAACAAGTATGGTCATAAAGCAGCTGATTGCAATAGAAGGAAGAACAGAGAAACACACTATGATCCTTATGCTTACTTCTCTGGTCACATGAGATGTTATGCTTGTAACAAGTATGGACATGTGGAAAAAGAATGCAGGATGAATAGATATGAGAAAGGGGATAACTTCGAGCACACAATTAGAAAGTTCAAGAAAATTTGGAAAAAGAAGGAGGACCGGTCAGAAACGTAGGGAATATTGACCCTACTGCAGTCATCCGCTTCTGAAGCTTACTTCTCTTAATGACTGCAGAAGTCATGTGAGATACATTATGGAGCTTAGTAATGTATCGTCACAGGGGGAGCGATGTATGATGATTCTCATGGTTGATTTGGCAAATCTGGTTATGATTATTGCTGACAGAACATCTGACATGAAGAAGACAGGTACAGGAAGGACAAATTCAGGGGGAGATGGAGGAATGTGAAATTTTCTATAATTCACTTTCCATACGCGGGTTCAGTGAACTAAAGCCGCGTATACACGCGAGTTCCATCAGACATAGTCGCGTATGCATTGATGATAAGAGAATTGGTATGACAGTTGAAGATCAGGAGCAGAGGTTCAGCGGGAGCATCAGTGTGACTGCTAATGATTGTACTGTTAGCATTATTCTGGTTATACTCATGCTAATGAAATGATACATGGTTTCTTATGTTGAAGATTATGGATGAGCCCAGATTTCTTATTTGATGAAGAATATCTTTTGGATATGATGGAAGTCTTATGATTCGGAGATCCGGACAGATCATGCAGAGATTGTTGCTGATGACTTGCTGTTAAAAGTATTCAGATTGTACAAGCTAAGGAGGAGCCTTGGACATATGGAAAGGATGTTTGGATGCACATTTTCAGGGGGAGCACTAGTCTTGCTGAGTATAATGCATTGTTGGCATTATGATGATTCTGAAATATGATCTCTCTCTTGAGGTATTTCTGGTATTGGTCATAAAAGTCATACTTGTAATTTGATAAAAAGGTCTTGTTGAGACCCATGATGTAAAATTGTAATATTCAGTCATGTAAGGACTTGTCAAAATTTGTAAACCCACTTGGTTGGGTAGTTGAGTCAAATTTGTAAACCCACTTGGTTGGGTAGTTGAGTTGAGATGTGTAAACCCACTTGGTTGGGTATTTGAGTCTCATATGTAAATCCACTTGGATGGATCTTTGATGTAAGTATGAGTCATTGGTAATAGGAAGGTCATAGAGTCATGTACTTCATTGAAAAATATGTTTGTAGGTTCAGCATGAACTCAGGGGGAGCATGGTCACTTCAGTGTACATCAGATCTGCAGAATGCTTCCTTCTACAAGAGGAGAAAAAACCTTGTGTTGGTTTTGGTCCGCCCTTTGCCCTTGATGTCAAAGGGGGAGAGTGACATGGTGTTTGAATAAAGAGAAAGAATGGTGTCAAGAGTGACATGGTGTCATTGTATTCTTAACGTATCTATCTGTTGTGGTGATCAAACACAATCATGGTTGCCATCAAGTCCAAAGGGGGAGATTGTTGGCAATATGATGTTGAGTGTTGTCCTTGATGGCAACCCACTTGATGAAGATGATGGCAACCTACTTGATGAAGTTGTACTTGATGGAATATATCTCGATGAACTTGTTAAATGATGTAAATCTGATGTATACACAATGATTACAGAAGGTAATGATGGAAGGAATGTCAGTATGTGCTAGAACATGATGAAAAGAGTATGTCTCAAGGCATACGCGGATTTGTCTAGACAAAGTATCGTATGCACGCGGGAAATAATGTGCCAAGTCGCGTATGGGAAAAAGCGCTCTAAATATGTAAAACCAGGGGTAACCACCATGGTATTGACCCATTGTATTGAGTAATGATTCGTCTATGTGACCCCGTCCAGGAATACCATTGAAAGTAATGTGGTTTTGGATCATGGTATTGATAAAGGATAAACCTATATAAGGAGAATAAATTCATTGTGAAAATGTGTGCAAGAAGTCTGAGCTTGAATGAATACTTCTCTCAGAAGCATATCTGAATGGAAAGGGTTACAGTTGAATGAAAGATCCGAATGTATGATGCACCAATGAAGAAATGATGAAGAAGGGAATCTAGATCTGGAATGTATTTGTATCTGCTAGATTTGTTTATGGAATGATTAGATTTGAGATGAGGCGAACATCTGTCTGAAGTAAAGGGAAAAATCTGAGTGATGTATCTGTTCTGAAGAATTGTAATGACCTAAATGTCTGAAGAACTATACGCTAGTTCGCCGCAGAGTAAGCGCGTATATACGCGGGTTTGCTGAAGAGAAAGCGCATATGGGTAGTAAAATTAGCTCTGTAATATGTACAGAAGTATACGCGGGTCTGTATGGTCGAAGGCGCATATATATGCAGGATCAGTGAAAGGAAAGCGCGTATGAAGATTAGGGTTTGCTGAAGTATGAAGTAGCAAATGTCTGATCTGTTCTGCTGTGTTACTGCTATCTGTTGATGATGTATGATTGAGCTCAAATGTATGGAGTGGGTCCAGTCTGAAAATATGATGAAAAGTGGCCTGCAAGTTGTGCTCTAAAGAAAGCTTTTGGATCCAGTGTGAAAATTGATGAAACGTGGTCCATGGTGGTGCTGAGGGTTGTAGCCTTCAGTCAGGGGGTTGTAGCTCCCTTCCAGGTGAGGCTGGTAAACGAGAGCAGGGGGTCGTAGCTCCCTTCCAGGAGAGGCTGGTAAACGAGTCAGGGGGTTGGAGCTCCCTTCCAGGAGAGGCTTGTAAACGAGCGCAGGTGGGTGCCTGCGTGCTGGTAGAGTCTGCACCAGCACATATGTTGTAAGATGTTTTCTCTATAATAAAATATTGAAGGCTGAGCAACTGCAGCGGTGGTTTTCTCCCGACTTGGGTTTCCACCTAAAATCCTGGTGTTCATGTGTGATGGTTATGTGTGATGGTTTATTCTGTTCTTACTACACATGTTTACTATTTATAGAACATCTAATGAATGAATGATGGAATGATATAAGTGAATAATTAATGGCATAATTAGATCTCTGTGTATACGTGAGTTTTATGAAGGATATCCGCGTTTATATGCTTGTTGGCTTCAGCAAAGTAGCGTATGGGTTTTAGAGAGTGGAAAAGTAAAAATATTTGAGTAATGCCTAAATACTGATTCACCCCCCCCCCCCTCTCAGTATTTTTCCCAACATTTGTTGCCCACTAACATAGTTAAGCAAGTAGCCCTCCAGCCAATTGTTAATTATCTCTGTTTGCCCATATGTCTGTGGGTGGTAGCTGGTGCTCGGTGTCAACTCTGTCCCCACCAGCCAGAAAATCTCCTGCCAAAATCCGCCCATGAAGCGGCCATCCCTGTCACTGAAAATGGTCTTGGGAAGACCGTGTAACCTGAAGATATCCCTGAAGAACAACTTTTCCACCTGTGCTGCTGTATAGTGTGCGGATATGGAAAAAAAATGTGCATGTTTCGTCATTCGATCAACGACGATGAATATACAGTCCTTGCCCTGCACCATGGGCAACCCTGTGATGAAGTCCATCGAAATACTCTTCCACTTCCCCTCTGAAATGGGAAGAGGCTGCAGCAAACTTGCTGGATGGTTCATCTCCCCCTTGTTGCGCTGACAAACCTCGCACTCCCTGACATGCTGGAGGATGTCCTCCTTGAGGCCCTTCCATGAGAACCTCTCCCTGATGGCCCTGTAGGTTTTGGTAAACCCCTAGTGGCCAGACAATGGTGAATCATGAGAAGCCTGCAATATCTTCTTCTTGAGATGAGAGCCCTTAGTCAAGAAGATCCTATCCCTGTAGTAGATGATCTCATCCATCACCTTGTATCTATCATCTATCACCTGCACATCCAGAACCTCACAAGCAAACCTGTCCTTGGATTACTCCACCAAAAGTTGAGCCCTCCAATCTGCGTCCAAAATCATCAAAGACAACGCGGCTGGTCTGCATGAAAGTGCATCAGCCACCATGTTGTTCTTCCCTTTGACATACTCAATGTCAAAGTCATAGGCCTGGATCTTGCTGACCCACTTCTGCTGCCTCTCCTGTAGCTGCTTCTGCTCTAAGAAGAACCTGAGGCTGTTGTGGTCAGTCCTCACCCTGAACCTGTTACCCACCAGGTACTGCTGGAATTTGGCCAATGCATGCATGATGTCCAGCATCTCCTTGTCGTATATGGCATATAAACACTCATGTGGAAGGAGCTTCCGGCTCTCAAAATCTATCGGGTGGCCTCCCTGCATTAATACTGTGCCGATCCCCTCTCCTGATGCATCACACTCCATAACAAATGGCTGCGTGAAATCTAGCAATGCAAGTACTGGATAACTGCTCATCACCTCCTTAAGCCCGTCAAAAGCCCACTGCACTGTATCTGTCCAATTGAATGACCCCTTCTTCGTCAGATCTGTAAGGGGTGCAACAAGCTGAGAGAAAATCTTGACGAACTTCCTGTAATAGGTGCAGATACCCACAAACCCCCGAAGTTCCATCATGGTTCTCAGCTCTGGCCATTTCCTGATGGCCCTGATCTTCTCCATGTGGACCCTCACTCCATCCACCCCTATGATGTGTCCCACGTATAGCATCTTCATTAACCCAAACTCGCACTTGGAGAGCTTAGCATAAAACTGTTGCTCCTCCAAAATACAAAATACTGCCTCTATGTACTGGAGATGCTCCTCCCATGTCCTGCTATATATCAATATATCATCAAAGAAGACCAGCACAAACTTCCTCAGGTGACTGTGGAATATGTGGTTCATGCACGACTGGAAGGTGGCCGGTGTGTTGGTTAGCCTGAAGGGCATCACCAAAAACTCAAAATGGCCATAATGGCACCTGAAAGCGGTCTTGGGAATGTCCTGTTCCCTCACGCGAATCTGGTGGTACCTGGATCTCAAATCAATCTTTGAGAAGAACTGTGCCCCTCTCATCTCATCCATTATCTCGTCAATCCGTGGTATACGGTACCTGTTCTTCATGGGTTTTCTTGTTCAAGGCCCTGTAATCAATGCACATCCGCAATGTGTTGTCCTTATTCTTCACCAACACTACCGAAGAAGCGAAAGGACTGGTGCTGGGCTGAATGTGTCCAAGGGCTAACATCTCACAGATAGCCCGCTCAATCTCGTCCCAATAGACCTTGGGGTGCCTATAGGGTGTGGTAATGACAGCCTGAATGCCTTTATCTAGCTCAATAATATGCTCAAATCCCCGATCCGGTGGCTAACCTGGTGGTATCTCCCCAAACACTGTGGCATACCTGTCAAGGATGGTTTGAATCTCTGGATGAATTGTCTACTGGGTAGTCCCTGCCTCTGATGCACGCAACTCTACTACCCACTATATGTCTCCCTTCCAGAATTCTTCCTCCATCTGGTGAGCCGAAATAGTCTGGGGTGGGTAGGTGTGCATTCCCCATATCTTCTCATGCTTCCCGGTCTTCTTATCATCCCACTCCATCTCCAAGGCCTCACAATCTGTGGTGACCTTCCATAAAGTGATAAACCACTGTACACCCAATACCACATTGGTATCCAGTATTTTAACCATAAAAAAGTGGTCAGTCACTGTGTAGGTGCCCATCGTCATGCCAGCTCTAGAACATATCTGGCACACTGCATCGTCTGATCTCCTGGGACCAACACTGAAAACCCATAGAATCTCTCTGTCTGTATGCCTCTCTGCTCTACCATCTATCCATAGATGAAGTTGTGGGTTGCCCCACTATCCACCAGTACTGATACTCATTTCCCCCGTACTATCCCTCGGACACATAGCATCAGATACTTGGGTACTCCCCGCAATGCTGCAAGGGTCCCCCCTGTAGGTGCAAAGGCTGCACCTCCTGCTCCTGGTGGTGGAGGTGGCAAATGTTCCTGCACTGCATGGCTTCCCCCTGCCTCCACGTCATCATACTCATTATCTTCCCCACTGCTCTCAGATAAGACCTCAATAAAGTGTGCTTTGCCAACAACACATCTGTGTCCTGGTGCCCACGGATCCTGACATGTGAAACACAACCTCTTCTTCTTCAACTCCCTCCTAGCATCATCATCCAACTGTCCCCTACATGGATTCCCCTTTGGAGGTGGAATCCTCACATCCTTCCCCTTAGGATGGAAGGCCCGTCTCTAAGGGTAAGGTGTCCTGGTCCTAGGTAAGGCATCCTACAAATCCCGGGTCCTGCCAACTGCATCATGGAGTGTGGTTGGTCTAGTGGATCTAACCAATCCCTGAAGCGGCTCTGCTAACCCCTCAATGAACATGTAAATAATCCATGCCGCGGATAGATCTAGCACCATCATTAAGAGTCTCAATAAATCTGAGATATAAGTATCCAGACTCTCGGTCTTTTTGAGCCTCGTCAGCTCAACAAAGTGCTCCTCTGGATCCCTCCGATCAAATCTCTCTATCAACCTCCTGGTGAACTCGACATATGTGGTCACTGTCGAATGCCCGAGTGTAATCATCCCATGGAACCACCAATCTTGGGCCTCTCCATCCAAATGCAATGCTGCCACCTTGATGGCCTCCATCTCTGCCATCTGGTTGAGCTAGAAGCATATGTGCAGCTTCTCCACCCAAGCCTTCACCGAACTGTTTGATGAACCATCAAACATAGGCAAGTGGAACCTACGCACCGTACGTTGAGTGTCTCCGTCATGATAATGCTAGTGTCCCCTGTGATGGTCACGGGGTCTGTTGTCCCGCTGGAACTGAACAAAATCTTGAAATGAAAGGGCATCCCTGAACCTTACCAGTAGAAGAAATAGTAGAAGAACCTTACCACCTTTTTAGCCTTGATGTTGAACAGGTCTTCCTGGGGTCCGAAGTAGGAATTTCCTTTACTATGACAAGCCTTGCACTCTTCCAACTGAGATACATACAGGTATGTAATATTTCCTCATAAAATCTCAGCTAAAGGAGTCTAAGTTCCAACAGCACTTCACCTCAAATAACACTAAAGCTTCAACTCCCTTTGTGGCTGCCCAATGCCTCTTTTTATAGTGCAAAAGAGGAGGTTACAATTCCACCTATGAAGGGATAGAATCCTCCTTCAAAGGGATAAGCTCCTCACATAAATGGATTAGCTCCTTAAGGCATGGGATACATGAATCTAAAAAGAGCGATCTTGCCACCGCAAGATTTCTTCCAGAAGCTTCTAGAAATGACTAAAAGTGAGCTTTTTGAGTTTACTTGTGCCTTTTTAATATTTTACAGGGGTCCGCACCCTTAATACAGAGAAAGTGAGGTCAGGTACGCAGGATACATGACCATTAGGTGCAGGACCACAGGTAGGACAAAGAGAAAGTGCGATACTAGAGTTTTAGAGACTTTTGAGAGCTTTTCTCTTATTTTCAAGGCTTGATATGAGAAACTGATGCTTTTAATCTTGAAAAGGAGGAAAGTATGAGTGATAATGAGCTCATACAGATAGCAGAATGTCAAAGTGATAATTTTCAGTGCAACAGATTTCCCCCTAAAGTGCGAAGTCTGTAATAGATGAAGATAGAGTCTGTCATGTATGAAGAGTGAAGTACTTTATCATTTCAAGGATCATCCTATGGACACCCCAGTCAGAACCTGTAAAAAAATTCAATGCAAAATATATATATGTAGACATATCATCGCTGAGGTAGGAATTCCCATACTCAAATCAAAACTAACTAGAAAACTGACTTAAATTGTTCTGATACAGGAATGATTTTTCAATACATCAACATTATAGACATGTGTAGACACAGTATGGACGCAGCCATCTGTTTATGAATAGTCCAATTTATAAATGAATAAAAAAATTCCTCGCAGCCTAGATGGTAGAAACTAGATCCAGGGTCTTGATTTCCGCTTCTCGAACTAGTACGATTCTATCCATGTGAATGAATGTGTTGAAGTCGAACATCGTAGAAACCACTTGATTAGCAGTCAATAATATAAACTGTTAACAAGTGTGAGAGTAACCACCAGTAATTTCAATGGCCCTGAAAGTACTCAGTACAATCCATGAAATGTGAATGAATGGCTGAAGTCGAACATGTCACGGAATCATCTGATCAAAGGTCAATGATGCAACTTATCGTCGAAGGCGAGAAACCTGCCATTGAGGCATGCATATTTCAAGGTACTGACGATTTCTAGATCGACTTCCTAGATAATGAGTTGTCGCTGATAGAAAGTGATCTGTTGTAGGAAAGCCCACAACACTAAATCATAGATCAAGTTTTGAAGAAATATATTGGCAAGGACTGACTCAGGGATGGTCAAAATGGAAGACAAATATTTTTCAAATGAATGGTTTGTTTGAAATGTCTTCTTGAACACATAACCACACTACAGATGGCTTGGTGACAATTGACCCAAAGCTAATACCGAGAAACCGGCTGAAGACTTTCAATATGGTTTGATTAACTATTAGGCAAAGGATTTTCCCAACCCAGGTGAACAAAAGTGTCGTGTTCAAGAGTGGTTAATGGTTTTCCGAATAATCAAAATGTAACAAACAGGTTTGTTTTTCTCTCTTTTCCCCCACCATTTCTGGCAAGTAGCTCTTTATTTTTGACAAGCTTGAGGAGGATAACATTTGCTTGTTTATAAGTTCATCCTTCGGATGAGTCCAACTTAGTTTAAAATTCAAACCCTAAGAAGGAGTGGTTCGTTCCTGCTTAAAATTGAACAAGTCCTTTACTGTTAAATTTTAATGAGTCGAGTATAGGAGAAACTCGGTGTTTTTCAATTTTAGGGAATCAGAAGAAAAACTTAAGAAAACTCCATGGGTTTAATTTTTTGTAAATTTAGTCTCTCGAGCCCGAAAAAGGATAAAATAATGCAGGAGAGAACTCTATTGACTGTAATTAGTCAACATATAACTTTTTCGTAAATAGTCCATTTCAGTCCGTAAAAGGGGTAAACTTATACTGAAAGGACGATCATTCATTTATTTTAACAAGTTCGAATAATCAAGTGCTCGGCAATCTTTTCAATTTTCGAGAGTCTGAAAAGGGCTTAAAAGAGGACTCCAAGTTTTTTCTTTTTTGTAAATTTTTTAAAGAGTCTGAAAAAGAGATAAAAGTATGCTCTTCGTCGAAAAACGATCAATTTTCCCAAAAAATCCAATTTTCTGCACAAAAACTCGAAACATTACACATACCTGTTTAAGATAAATAAAAATGTTTTCAAAAATTACCTTTTTAAAGTGAAAAATAAACAAATTAAAAATTCATTTATTCGAAAAAACTTATAAAAAGGGCTTTTCTAACTTCATTTTTACCATTTGAGTTCAGAGTGAAAAGTCAGGGCTTTTGGGTAAAAAGTTCCTATGAAGATTCTGGAAAATCCATCCGTCGGAATCGAAAACCGTCAGCTCTAGGTAATCCACGTCCTCCTTAACTTGCATTCCATCCATTTACATTTTTTTTTTAGGCTTCAAATTTCATTTTTGAAGGAAAAATAAGTTTAAAAAATCGCTTGCGGGGGTCCGCAGGTGCCATACGTGGGTCCTGCGGACCTCGAATTTTTCTTACAAGGAGAAAAGTCATGGGTTTGCACCTATTTCACAACACCCATGCGTACCTATGCACTGTGTGTGAGCAAAGGGTGCGGACCCTGCGCAATAAATTTTAAAACTTAAATTTCTCAATTTTCACCCAAAATTTTTCAAACAAGTTTGTTCTAATATGTCTCTTTGTGTATTGTAGGACATTAAAAATGCTTACTTGGCGAGAACGCAAGCATGAGGATGTAGATCACGCTGCAATGAATCATATGCCCACACTATAGGCATTGAGAGCATGTGGATTGTACAAGTTCTAGGTCATACAGGGCATGAGAGCCCAAGTAGACCTCCTGACATGGATGGTAAACAAATGGGACACTCAGGACCAGTGTTTTGTGATTGGCGGCCACCGGCTCGAAATTGAGCCAGAGGATATATATTTTTTGACTGGTTTTCCCAAGATGGGTGAACAAATATCTCTATTTGGGACTAGGCTAGGTGGCCAGTCTGTTGCTAGTCTTCGACTAGAGTTTTGCGATGATCGAGCAGACCCCAAGGATAAACGGATTGATATTAAAACTATCATATGAATTGAGCTCAAATTTATTGCATTCACTGTTACTAGACTGTGCGGGAGTGCATCATTGCATGTGGCTACTGGGTCCCAGATGCAGATTGCAGTAGATTGTTTTCGAGGCACCATATTCAATTGGTGCGAAGAAGTATTGGCCATTGTGAAAGGCCAACTAACTAGAGAAAAAAATGGGAAGTTAAAAAATTTTGGTTACGGATCCATTGTGGTTACATTTTCTTTGGAGAGGATTCCCTTACTAGCTCCGCAGCTCATTCTAGTCGATCCAGGCAGTGCCCGGGAGCCTCAGATGATTCGATGGGTAGCTTTGATGGCCCGTCACGCTGAGGGCATAGAGGTTGTTCGATTTCTTCTTGCATATTTTCGTTGGTTGAAAAACCAACTTTTTGTGATTGAGGACTTTCCATACGCCAGGATGGACTTCCGTGGTGACTAAGACATGGCTCTTCCAGCAGGAGAATAGTGGGATGATTCAAGTAAAAACCATTTTCAACATTTCTAAGTTCTAATTTTTTTTGGTATTTTAATCGTCCAAAACTAATAATCAAAAGTTTAAATGCAGATGTGGGCCCACGATGACCAGCTGCTCTCCAGCCTTATTAGAGGAGACACCCAGCTGCAGCAGCACCAGCCCCACAGGGCCAATTAGCAGAGATCTTGACTGACTTGGAGCATCATCTAGAACGCTTGACACTAGATATTCCAGAAACTGATATAGATGATATTCCACTTAGGTTACAGAGATATGTGATTGGGGTTCTAGGACCTTTTCAGAAGTTCCTGTGTAGGTTGGCCTGAGCTGTAGTTTCTTATCGTGATCATCACCAGGGATAGGATGATCGATTTTGTAGACTCATGACATTTTTGACTTTTTTTATTATCATTTTTGTCAATCATAAGGTGTTTTTCAACCTATGAACGAAGACGATGTATATTTTGAAACACACTTCTATGCTATGATATATCATTATTACCGGCTATCTTGTGTAACATGTTATCGAATGTTGTGTAATTTACTATTTTGATTATTGCAAATGTCTATTTATCATACTAGAGGAAACTGCATCTGCTAATGTATTTAAATGTCTTGGAATATGCTAATATTCAATGTAATCAAATTCACGTTCCAAGAGACGAACTCTCAAAAATAACCGTAATAATATTGGATTTCTAATGGCATAAACCCTATTAAGCTATACTACAACAAGTTTAGAATCCAACCTAACAATCAAACTTCGAATTCCAAACGATGTGGATTCAGATAATAACTCAATCACTGCACTATACTCTGCAATGTTATTCGTTGTTTGACCGAGACTTACCCCATGCGTAGATACTAACTCATTAGAGGGTGAATAGATAACCCAAGCTATAGAAGAAATGTTCTGTGTACTACGACAAGCACCATCAGCAAAACTGATGTATGTTTGAAGAGACGTCGACATTTGCAATATCAAGAGTAAAACCCAGATAAGCAAGAATAGTGATAAGAGCACACTAGAAACTAGGCATGCTTTTCTAATCTAAGACACACCAGCTGTAAAGAAACTAATCTAACAAAATCTCCACACAGAATTTAAGCATAATATCTCTTCAGATAAAGCCCATTTCTGGGTTTATCTAAAGAGACCCCGTCAAAATATATCAGTTCATAGGCCCCTTTTGCCAGCTTTCGCTTAACAATGTAAGGACCATGCCACATAGGTACAATTTTTCCAGCCCCTAGCTTATCGTTTGCTTGATCGTATACTAAAACTAGGTCTCCTTATGAAAAGTTGCGAGGTGTAACATTTTTGTCGTACTGAGCTTTCATTCGTTTTGCATGAGTCTCATTCACTAATGCAGCAGTGTGTCGGTTCTCATCTAGCTGAGCTAAGTACAAAAAATGTTTCTCTTCTTCAGAAGTAGCTGGGAGTAATTCTATGGCTAATTTTAATGACAGAATTTCGCATTCAATAGGTAACACAGCTTCCAAACCGTAAACCAGTTGAAAAGGAGTGAAACCAGTTGATGATTTTACTGAGGTCCGATAAGCCCAAAGTGTTGAAAATAGCATGGCATGCCAATTCGACTTATGAATACCAATGATTTTTTTGATCATAGTGACTAAAAATTTATTGATAGCTTCAACCAGACCATTAGCCTATGGGTAATATGGAGTAGAACTATCGTGGCGCAGGCCAAGTTGATCTATCAGTTCAGTCATCATGATATTTCAAAAATGACTTCCATGATCCGTAATGATAGATTGAGGAACATAGAATCTAGAAATTATATGATTGAACATGAAATTTCCGGCAGTCTTGCCGTCTTTCAAAAATGTAGGCATCGCCTCGGCCCACTTAGTAAAATAATCTACCACTAAGATAATATATGCATGCCCCTCGGTCGAGTGAGGGTTACATGTAATATATTCAATACCCCACTTTGTGAAAGGACTAAAAACAATTATAGGGTGAAGAGGAGTGGGTGGTGCATGCATTTTACGATCAAAGATCTGACAATTGTGGCATTTCCATATTGCATATATGCAATATTTGAATAAGGACGGCCAGAAATAACCAGCGCACAATATATTTTGCGCTGCGGCATACCCAGACATATGGCCGCCACATGCTCCAGAATGACAGTCATTCAGAACCTTCTCAGCTTCTTCATGAGTAAGACAACGTCGGAAAACAGAATCCGCTCCACGACGATAGATTATATCACCAATAATATTTTATTGTTGGGATTGGAAACATATTTTCCTTCGCTGAGATCGTGAGATTTCAAGTCGAAAATATTGAGTTTGAAGATAAAAAATAATATCCCCATACTAAGGATCAAGAGTACTGATAAGAAACAAGGACTTTTCTGCAATGGACTGCTCCGCCACAGTTTCAGTATCAGTACACGGGAAATCACACATCAGTTCATCAAAAAACAAATACTTCTTCGCTTTGGATTTTTCAAATTCCAAGTAAAATTCTTGCAGGATAACTATCCATTTGGAATAATTGCCCCCTAGAAATTGTTTTCTCAAGATATACATCATGGGGTTACAGTCAGAAATCACTGTGGTTTTGTGTAATAAGATGTAGTGATGAAATCTTTGGACAGCTTGGACAGCTGTCAATGCCAATTTCTCCACATGCGAATATTTGATCTCAGTCGGATGCAGATTTCAAAGAAGATAGTAAATCACATGTTCATTGTTAAATTCATCTTCCTGAATTAAAACCATCCCAATGGTGGAATGAGAAGCGGCGAGGTACAAATAATAATCTTGGTTGTAATTGGGAGGATGAAGTAACGATGCATGGGTCAACGAGTATTTGAGTGCATCAAAATATCGGTCAGCCATCTCATCCCAAAAGAATGGAACGTTCTGTTTTAACAACCTGGTAAAACCCTTTGTTAACTTGGCGTAGTTAGGAATGAAACGACGTAAAAAGTTTGCTTTCCCTTGCAAACTTTGGAGTTGGCAAAGAGTCGAAGGAGGAGGTAGATTGACGATAGCTTCAACCTTCAATGGATCGACACGAATGCCTGCTTTTGAAATGACAAATCCCAGTAAGCAACTCGATTCTACACAGAAAACACATTTGTGTGGATTCAGCCAAATTCGATAATGCCTACATCTCATAAAGATAGCTCGTAAATGAATGAGATGATCGGCTCTACGCGACGAATGGGTAGGTAAATCATCGAGATAAGGCTGCACAATGTGCTTGATGTCATGAAATGTGTAAGACATAGCCCTTTGAAAAGTTGCCCCAGCATTCTTCAATCCAAAGGGTAGTTTGCAATAAGCAAATGTTCCCCATGAACAAATGAAAGTTGTTTTAGGTTGATCAGCAGGGAGTATGTTGATTTGATTGTAACCGGAAAAACCATCCATAAAGGAGAACATTTCACTACCGGCACAATCATCAATAATTTGATCGATATAAGGGGTTGGATAATTGTCTTTAGGACAAGCTCGATTAATATCCCTATAGTCGATACATAATCTTATCGTTCCTTGTTTTTTGTTGACAGGGACAATATTTGATACCCAAGCGGTTAAAGGAATTGGATAAATGAAACTTGCACGAAGTAATTTCTCAACTTCGGCTTTGATAGGAGCAGCTTTTCTCGGATGTATTTGACGTAAACGTTGTCGGACAGGTTTAGCATCTGGGTAAGTCTTAATTTCATGGACAACAATTGACAGATCAATTCCTAGAATTTCTTCATATGACCAGGCAAACACGTCACGGAATTCTTGAAATAGGGCTTTATAAGTTTGGATTTCATCATCCGTATAGGAAGCACCTATATGAATGTTTTCAACAATTCTTGGCTTAACTGAAATGTCAATAGGAACCATTCGAGAGATATTTTCCAAATTTAACTCAGAATCAGAATGTTGTAATGGATTTTGTGGTTCTTTGACATAATCAGTAGTAAAAATCGAAGAAAAATCATTTTCAACATGATCAAGCTCAGGTAAAAACGAAGATCGGTAATGTAGATCTTCCCATGGTAAATCATCAACAGACAAGAGTTCACGAATCTGCTCATCAATATGAACAAGATCAGGAAATGTCATTGTAGCTGAGCTAGATATAGAAAGTGATTCCTCATGTATCACATTCATTGGATCATTTTCGGTTGAAGAAGGATTAGAAAATGACTGTACAACCTGATATGAAATTTCAAAGGGACTCAAAGGCATCGCGCCATCAAATGAATCCACCTCGGAATCAGAAGGTACGATCCAAGGATCATCAAAATTAACAGTAGTCGATGAAATCATATGAATATTTGTGATAGGAGGCAATACGTTAAGAGAAGGAAAGGAAAAATTTCCCAGTAAACCAGAATTTGTAATCAAACCTACGTTGACATTCTTGTAAGGGATGGTTGTTTTACCGATGTGCTGGATACTATCTGTAGAGGCTAGATCGGATGAGAAATAAGTCAGCTGGTCTATTGTAATGATCTTTTCTTTATGTGGAAACTTGATAAGCCTAAACACTGATGAAACAACAACAATCATAGCATAAGACCAACTGCGAACCATCGAGATTTACGGTTTTTCCTTCTACCTCTATAGGTAAATTATGCAAAATACCAAAAGGATGGAACCCTTAGCCATCAAAAGCTTTTAGAATTGTCGGAGATTGATTGAGTGTGGGAGAACCAAGCGATTTCCAACACTAGATCGACATAATACACGTGGAAGCCCCTTCATCAATTACAGTACGAAAGCAAGGTCTGTTTTTTACTAATACTGGAATCTGGAAAGCCATTTGATGGGGTAGGCGAGGTGTACTATTCTCTAAATTGAATATTATTAATTTTGAATCCTGAATATCGACAGCTCCTATGGCAGAAAATAGTAATTTACACTGTGCTGGGCAAGATTGTAGCACTTCCAAAGTCGACATTGCTGAAGGGGAAATAGTTGAGTCCTCAACAATGTTGTAATTCTGAGCAGCTCTCGCATGTGGATTGAAAGCTGATTTACGAAGTACACCTTTAGCAGGTGTTTTGATTACTAAGTCTGAGTTGGGTTTCTCGATCTGTAGCGGATCAGAAACAGGAGGAGGTGTAGTTGATGTGTTTGAATTAGAATATTCTGCTTCTTTACCACCAACAGGATTCTTACTACCATAATCTTGCGATCGTGTCGCAATCCTGACATGAGACATCATCAGAATGGGTTCTTCTGAAGCGTTCGAGGAAGAACCAATCATCTTACTATCTTGAGTAGGAAAAGGATCCTTCAAGATAGTAGGCATTTGAGAACCTTTAACGAATTTCGAAACCTCTGCTCGATGTGGGCATTCTTTGGTAAAATGATCCTCGTCGCAAATGAAACAAGGATAGCGAGGTTTGCGTTTTTCGTCAGTAGATTCATTTTTATCTGTTTTATCTTTTGTTTTGTTTGTTTTTATTCTTCCCCTTCTTTATACTGCCATATTTAGATTTGGTCGTAGATGACTCTACGACATGGATGTCGGCAGAAACTTCAGCGGAAGAATCTCCTTTCAGGGAATCAGGTAAAGTTATTATAGGAGAAGAATTCTTTGAAGATTTATTTTTTCTTTTAGTAATAATTGAACCAATCATACCATCAGTGGCGTGAGACCCTGAAGGAGCTGCAGTTATTTGACCGTGTTTTGGAAGATCAGGGATTTTTTCATGTAAAGTACATGATTGCGTATAAACGAGGTCAAGGTATTGAGCCTGAGCAATGACTTGCTCTTCAGTAAAAACTCCTCCCTTAGCTACATCTTCAGTGATTTTGGGTAATAATGATTTAATGAACCATTCCACCAAAATTTGATCCGGAATGAAAACTTTCACTAAACGCCTTCTACGTCGCCATTCGTGAATATGATCAGAAATATATGTCGACGTGGATTTTTTTAGTGAAATCAATAGTTCTATGCCATTTTCATATCTGACAGGCAACTAAAAATGAGTTAATAAAGCAGTTTCTAACTGATTGAAATTATTAAAAGAGCCTCGTGGTAACTCAATGTACCATTTGGCAGCAAGACCAATAAGAGTTCATTGAAAAAGGCGTAACCGAATTGAATCATCAATTATTGAATTAGACGCACACCAGAGGTGATAAGTCATAACGTGATTTGACAGATCCTCTTATGAATTACCCTCGAATTTTGGTATATCATTGGGAAACTTATTAGGCATTGACGACCAATACGGAAGATAGTAAATCAGATCATTCATGAGGCGCGACAAATCAAGTAAATCCAAAGTTGCAATAAATGGTAACTAACGGTTAGGGTCGCGAAAACCTTGAGTAATGAGACCAGTTCCATGAGGAGGATATCCAGGATAACTCAGAATCGGATTTGCATTAGGAATGGTATAACCTCCCGGAAAAGCAGATTAACCAGACCAAACTGGGGTTGTTCAGGCTATTGATAAGTATAGCCAGGATACGGTTGATACTGATAAACTGGGTTTTGTGCAATTGGACCGAGTTGATACTGTCCCTGGTACGGTTGATATGTGAATTGCGGTTGACTTGTGGCAATCGTACTTATACCAACTTTTCCTGTAGGCATCTGGATCGAAGTCTGAACTGTAGGTCCTGACTGGGGCATAAAGACTTGAGGAATTTGCACAGATGCAGGGATAGAAGAAAATGGAGCTACGGACACTCCTGAAACAGGTGTTGTAGGTTGAATAGATGTTGCAGTAGTTGCAGCAGTTTGAGGCGAAGTCTGAGGTGTACTAAGCCTAGGCTGCTGAACAGAACCAGGTGTAGGGACTTGAACAGTAGGCTGGACAGGTTGCTGGGTTGGACCAGAAACCAAAGGTTGTCCAGGTTGATTAGGTAATTGCACATTAGGTTGCATAGTCTATTGAATTTGAGATGGATTCCACACCATGTTCATTCCGGGGTATTGTCCCATAGAAGCTTGCGCATATGAAGGACCATAGCCTGGTTGAACGTAGGGTTGATAATTAAATGGTAAATTTCCAGCTCCTTGTGCAAATGATTGACCAGAAGGTGGTTGGAAACCTTGAGTTGGGTACTGACCTTGAGGTTGATAACCCTGAGGCACGTACTGAATCTGGTGTTGATAAGGACCCTGAGGAATATATTGAGTCTGGGGTTGACCTTGGGGTATGTACTATCTTGAAGGTTGATAATCTTGAGGTATGTACTATCCTTGAGGTTGTTCTCCAGGTAAATAATATTTTCCTACAGTTTTTCCTAGTAAAAAATTACCTTGAAGTTTCCCCCCAGGTGGTAACTGACTGCCTTGACGTTGCCCCCCAGGAAATAACTGACTACCTTGAGGTTGTCCCCTAGGTGGTAACTGACTACCCTGAGGTTTCCCCCCAGGCGGTAACTGACTACCTTGAGGTTGAGGATTTGGGATATTACCAGACATCATAAAGATTTTCTCTGCGTTCAACATTTCAGTTTTAGCTCCATTAATACCAGATGATAACACTTGTTCAATCGGTCGAGGAGTTTCTCCTGAGAAAGTACCAGAGAGTGCCTAGTACCCCGAAGGAACAGAAGGACCACTGTATAAAAATGTTTTCATTGATTGGGAAAACATAGATGACTCTCCTGACATGATCGATGAAGGATAATAACCTCTTGGTGTAGGATGAAAAGGAATTCGAGGTGGTGAAAAACTAAGACCCAGGTTTTCTAAAAATCTGTCAATGATAAATACCAAGCGTCACTTCTAAAAGGACTATAGAATATTGATTCATGCTCCCTAAGATTCAAAGTTTATTGGTTTTTGGGAAGAGTTACATCTTCGTCTAGACCGACAAGTTCTTCAATAGATATGAGGTTAGAAGGAAGATTTTTAGTAGTGATATTTCTTACCCTAGGTGAACCAGGATCACTAGAAATTGGAGTAACAAATCCTAAAGATGGTTCCAAAACAGGCGGTTCAGTGTCAAACTCAGAAATTTCAGGTTCTTCAGCTAATTCATTGGAAGGAGAAATACTTCCAGTAACTTTGGAAACTGAAATTGGCTCTTGAATATGCTCTGTTGTTGGTATTTCATAATCAGGATGAACAATTATAGATGAATCTCTGGCTTCTGTTGATCTAATTCTACTGTCACTAGGTGATACTAGAGCTCGCAGCCCTTCAAGTTGGCTTGGTGTATACTCAGGGGGCTTCCCTTGAAGTCTATGGGACTATCTTGGTAATTCTACCATGATTGAATATTAATTAATCACACGCAAACAAAGAAAATTTCAATAAAAATACCTAAAGTCTCTAAAGGAACAAACAGCTGAATCACACGCCTAAAAAAAATCTAAGAGTTCAAACCACGCACAAACAGTAACTTCCCGTACTAAAAACACTAGTTGGTGATGAAATCCAACTTAGTATAAGTTTAATACAGAAAGAGCGGTTGGAATAGTTACCCCGACAACCTTCTTAATGAAACAGACTGGAACAAGTCTCTTCACAAAACCATCTCGAGTGAAGAGAACCCCCTAAAGAGTCCAAGTGAGTATAGTCGACGTCTACTCTAGGTACAGTGAGATCTTTCCTTCATCGTCACCTTAGGAAATAATCTTAAGTTTATGGACACTAAGGTTACCAACAACAAAAAATATAACTGGGGGAACAGTCTACGATCCGATTTTACGCGCAAGGGCAAAGTAACAAAGCTCAATCCCCTTGAAGGCTCCTCGACATGGTCAATCTGAGGTTTACCAACAAGTGACACTGGGCTCCTCAACAATGGTTAATCCGAGGTTTACCGTTTGTAATGCGCACAGATCTTCTATCTTTCCCATTGAAACAGAATTTATTGTCTCAAAGGTTCGGACATGATCTCGTGATTAACTCCTTTAAGAGAAGCTTCCCATAATGTACCAATTACAATTAGATTTATTTCCTACCTCAAGATTTATCTACTTGTTTGTTTTTACTATCTTGGAGAGTTAATTACTCCCTACTCCAAGATACTAGCCTAAGCTATATTAGTGATAAGAGCCCTAGAAATAGAAAAAATTAGTAGATCAATTTTAATTAAGCGTTGTTTTTATGGGCCGTTTCTTTAAGTCAATAATTATGGAAATGAAACTTTGATGGTGTGAAGACTTGGCTCCAAACACACTAAAAAATGCACCTAAAATGATAAGCAATTCGTTTTTCTTTCAATGATGTATAGCTAAAAGAAAGAGTTCGAGAAATGAAATTTCTTAAGAAACAATTCTTTCTTTCAACATGAAGAATAAATGAAAAGAAAATCTTTTTGTTTTTTAATAAGAACTCAAAACGAGACAAACAATTAATGCTCACAATAAATCCCTTTCACTTTTCAAAACTCGAAACTACAAAAAACAACTTTTCTTTCAAAAGAGACCTACAAGTTCTAGGAAAGCACTCAAAACTACGAAAAACTAATTTTGAGATCTAAAAACTTTGAACATCTAATTGAATAAAAGCTCAATTTTTTTTTAGAATGCTTTTCTTAGTTGTTCAGTAAACTAAGGATTCATTTGAACAGAATAAAAAACAAATCAAAAACATCCAGATATGTTTTCTTTTGTAAAAATGAAATTCAGAACTTATAACAAATTTTGTTCAAAGATTTATCCGGCCAACAAATTGGCGACTCTGCTGGGGAATGATTTTTGATTTTTGGTTTTCCTTTGTTTTGACTTGAGAAAATGATTTTTTCTGGTTTTTGATTGATGTATACTCGCTTGGGTAGCTTAGGTTTACTTTTCTTTGAAAATTTTTGAAGTCTTTTGTGTTTTTCTTGAACTTTTCGTGGGACCGCACTTTGTCTTCACACACAGTGCGGGCATCTTCGCACTTTCCTTAAGTAACAAGTGCGGGACTGCACCTATTGCCTCTGGAGCCTACGGACCCTGTTAAAATTTTTGAAAAATTTAAGATTTCTTCTTCCAGTTTACATTTAGATTTGATTTAGGACTCTTAGTGTCTACCCAGATCTGTATTTTTCCTGTCAAAAATCTCTTATGAGTGAGTTCCTATAGTATTTTTGTTTTGAGTGATTTTCTAGAAGCTTTGCATACTTGGAGTGGTTTTCACTTTTTCTCTGTAGTGACTCAAAGATTAGAAGCTTGAAATACCTTAGATCACACTGGTGTCTTTTTGTCTTCTTTATGAGTCTGACTTGGTTGCGAAATCCATCCTTTTTGAGGAATAGATCTAATTTTCTCTTTGCAAATCTTTGAACAAACTTTGTTATAAGTTCTGAATTTCATTTTTACAAAAGAAAACATATCTGGATGTTTTTTTATTTTTTTGTTATTCTGTGCAAATGAATCCTTAGTTTACTGAACAACTAAGCAAAACATTCTAAAAAAAAATTGAAGCTTTTATCCAATTAGATTTTCGAATTTTTTAGATCTCAAAATTAGTTTTTCATAGTTTTGAGTGCTTTCCTAGAACTGTAGGTCTCTTTTGAAAGAAAAGTTGTTTTTTGTAGTTTTGAGTTTTGAAAAGTGAAAGGGATTTATTGTGAGCATTAATTGTTTGTCTCGTTTTGAGTTCTTATTGAAAAAAAAAATATTTTCTTTTCATTTATTCTTCATGTTGAAAGAAAGAATTGTCTCTTAAGAAATTGCATTTCTCGAACTCTTTCTTTTAGCTAGACTTCATTGAAAGAAAAACGAATTGCTTATCATTTTAGGTGCATTTTTTAGTGTGTTTGGAGTCGAATCTTCACACCATCAAAGTTTCATTGCCATACCTATTGACTTAAAGAAACAACCCATAAAAACAACGCTTAATTAAAATTGATCTACTAATTTTTTCTATTTCTAGGGCTCTTATCACCAATATAGCTTAGGCTAGTATCTTGGAGTAGGGAGTAATTAACTCTCCAAGATAGTAAAAACAAACAAGTAGATAAATCTTGCTGTAGGAAATAAATCGAATTGTAATTGGTACATTCTGGGAAGCTTTTCTTAAAGGAGTTAATCACGAGATCATGTATGAACCTTTGAGACAATCAATTCTGTTTCAATGGGAAAGATAGAAGATCTGCGCGCATTACAAATGGTAAACCTCAGATTAACCATTGTCGATGAGCCTGGGGTCACTTGTTGGTAAACCTCAGATTGACCATGTCGAGGAGCCTTCAAGGGGATTGAACTTTGTTACTCTTCCCTTGCGCGTAGAATCAGATCGTAAACTATTCCCCCAGTTGTATTTTTTGTTGTTGGTAACCTTAGTGTCCATAAACTTAAGATTATTTCCTAAGGTGACAGTGAAGGAAAGATCTCACTGTACCTGGAGCAGACGTCGACTATACTCACTTGGACTCTCTGGGGGGTTCTCTTCACTCGATATGGTTTTGTGAAGAAACTTGTGCCAATCTGTTTCATTAAGAAGGTTGTCGGGGTAACTGTTCCAACCGCTCTTTCTATATTAAACTTCTACTAAGTTGGATTTAATCACCAACTAGTGTTTTTAGTATGGGAAGTTACTGTTTGTGCGTGGTTTGAACTCTTAGATTTTTTTTAGGCGTGTGATTCAGTTGTTTGTTCCTTTAGAGACTTTAGGTGTTTTTATTGAAATTTTCTTTTTTTGCATGTGATTAATTAATATTCAATCGTGGCAGAATTACTGACACAGTCCCGTAGACTTTAGGGGAAGCCCCCTAAGTATACACCAAGCCAACTTGAAGGGTTGTGAGCTCTAGTATCACCTAGTGACAGTAGAATTAGATCAACAAAAGCCAGAGATTCATCTATAATTGTTCATCCTGATTATCAAATACCAACAATAGAGCATATTCAAGAACCAATTTTAGTTTTCGAAGTTACTGGAAGTATTTCTCCTTCCAGTGAATTAGCTGAAGAACCTGAAATTTCTAAGACTGAAACTGAACCTGTTGTTTTGGAACCATCTTCAGGATTTGTTACTCCAATTTCTAGTGATCCTGGTTCAACTAGGGTAAGAAATATCATTACTGAAAATCTTCTTTTTGACCTCATATCTATTGAAGAACTTTTCGGTCCAGAAGAAGACGTAACTCTTCCTGAAAACCAACAGACTTTGAACCTTAGGGAGCGTGAATAAATATTCTACAGTCCTTTTAGAAGTGACACTTGGTATTTATCATTGAAAGATTTTTTAGAAAACCCAGGTCTTATTTTTTCACCACCTCGAATTCCTTTTCATCCTACACCAAGAGGTTATTATCCTTCATAGATCATGTCAGGAGAGTCATCTATGTTTTCCCAATCACCGGAAACATTTTTATACGGTGGTCCTTCTGTTCCTTTGGGGTACCAGGCAATCTCTGGTACATTCTCAGGAGCAACTCCTCGACCGATTGAACAAGTGTTATCATCTGGTATTAATGGAGCTAAAACTGAAACATTGAACGCAGAGCAAATCTTTATGATGTTTGGTAATATCCCAAATCCTCAACCTCAAGGTAGTCAGTTACCACCTGGGGGGCAACCTCAGGGTAGTCAGTTACCACCTGGGGGGAAACCTCAAGGTAGTCAGTTACTGCCTGGGGAGCAACCTCAATGTAGTTAGTTACCGCCTAGGGGGAAAATTCAAGGTAATTTTTTACCAGGACAAACTGTAGGACAGTATTATTTACCTGGAGAACAACCTCAAGGACAATACATACCTCAAGTTTATCAACCTTCAGGATAGTACATACCCCAAGGTCAACCCCAGACTCAGTATATTCCTCAGGGTCCTTATTAACCCCAGATTTAGTACGTGCCTCAGGGTTATCAACCTCAAGGTCAGTACCCAACTCAAGGTTTCCAACCACCTTCTGTTCAATCATTTTTACAAGGAGCTCGAAATTTACCATTTAATTGTCAACCCTACGTTCAACCAGGCTATGGTCCTTCATATGCACAACCTTCTATGGGAAAATACTCCGGAATGAACATGGTGTGGAATCCATCTCAAATTCAACAGACTATGCAACCTAATGTGCAGTTACCTAATCAACCTAGACAACCTTTGGTTTCTTGTCCAACCCAGCAACCTGTCCAGCCTACTGTTCAAGTCCCTGCACCTGGTTCTGTTCAACAGCCTGGGCCTAGCACACCTCAAACTCTGCCTCAAACTGCTGCAACTACTACAACATCTGTTCAACCTACAACACTTGTTTCTAAAGTATCTGTAGCTATGGTTTCTTCTATCCCTGCATTCGTGCAAATTCCTCAAGTCTTTGTGCCCCAGTCAGGACCTACAGTTCAGACTTCGATCCAGATTCTTGTAGGACAAGCTGGTATAAGTATGATTGCCACAAGTCAACCACAATTCATATATCAATTGTACCAGGGATAGTATCAATTCGGTCCCATTGCATAAAACCCAGTTTATCAGTATCAACCATATCCTAGCTATACTTATCAATAGCCTCAACAACCCCAGTGTTGTCCGGTTAATCCTAGTTTCCGAGAGGTTATACCATTCCAAATGCAAATCCGATTCTGAGTTATCCTGGATATCCTCCTCCCGGAACTGGTCTCATTACTTAAGGTTTTCACGACCCTAACCATCAGTTACCATTTATTGCAACTTTGGATTTACTTGATTTGTCGCGCCTCACGAACGATCTGATTTACTATCTTCCGTATTGGCCGCCAATGCCTAATAAGTTGCCCAGTGATATATCGAAATTCGAGGGTAAGTCAGGAGAGGATCCGTCAAATCACGTTATGACTTATCACCTATGGTGTGCATCTAATTCGATAATTGATGATTCAATTCTGTTACGCCTTTTTCAACGAACTCTTATTGGTCTTGCTGTCAAATGGTACATTGAGTTACCACGAGGCTCTTTTAATAATTTCAATCAATTAGCAACTGCTTTCTTAACTCATTTTCAGTTGCCTGTTAGATAGGAAAATGGCACGGAACTATTGACTTGACTAAAACAATCCACGTCCACATATATTTCTAATCATATTCACGAATGGCGACGTAGAAGGCATTTAGTGAAAGTTTTCATTCCAGATCAAATTTTGGCGGAATGGTTCATTAAATCATTACTACCCAAAATCACTGAAGATGTAGCTAAGGGAGGAGTTGTTACTGAAGAGAAAGTCATTCCTCAGGCTCAGTACCTTGACCTCGTTTATACGCAGTCAGGTACTTTACATGAAAAAATCCCTGATCTTCCAAAACACGGTCAAATAACTGCAGCTCCTTTAGGGTCTCATGCCACTGATGGTATGATTGGTTCAATTAGTACTAAAAGCAAGAATAAATCTTCAAAGAATTCTTCTCCTATAATAACTTTACCTGATTCCCCGAAAGGAGATTCTTCCGCTGAGGTTTCTGCCAACATCCATGTCGTAGAGTCATCTATGACCAAATCTAAATATGGCAGTAAAAAGAAGGGGAAGAATAAAAACAAACAAAATTCAAAAGACAAAACAGATAAAAATGAATCTACTGATGAAAAACGCAAACCTCGCTATCCTTGTTTCATTTGCGACGAGGATCATTTTACCAAATAATGCCCACATCGAGCAGAGGTTTCGAAATTCGTTAAAGGTTCTCAAATGCCTACTGTCTTGAAGGATCCTTTTCCTAATCAAGATAGTAAGATGATTGGTTCTTCCTCGAACGCCTCAGAAGAACCCATTCTGACGATGTCTCATGTCAGGATTGCAACACGATCACAAGATTATGGTAGAAAGAATCCTATTGGTGGTAAAGAAGCAGAATCTTCTAATTCAAACACATCAACTACACCTCCTCCTATTTTTGATCCGCTACAGATCGAGAAACCCAACTCAGACTTAGTAATCAAACCGCCTGCTAAAGGTGTACTTCGTAAATCACCTTTCAATCCACATGCGAGAGCTGCTCAAAATTACAACATTGTTGAGGACTTAGCTATTTCTCCTTCAGCAATGTCGGCTTTGGAAGTGCTGCAATCGTGCCCAGAACAGCGTAAATTACTATTGTCTGCCATATGAGCTGTCGATATTCAAGATTCGAACTTAATAATCTTCGATTTAGAGAATAGTACACCTCGCCTACCCCATCAAATGGCTTTCCAGATTCCAGTATTAGTCAAAAACAAACCTTGCTTTCGTACTGTAATTGATGAAGGGGCTTCTACGTGTATTATGTTGATCCAGTGTTGGAAATCACTTGGTTCTCCCACACTCAATCAATCTCCGACAATT
The DNA here is from genome assembly GCA_034641835.2 of Pinus albicaulis. Taxonomy (NCBI): domain Eukaryota; kingdom Viridiplantae; phylum Streptophyta; class Pinopsida; order Pinales; family Pinaceae; genus Pinus; species Pinus albicaulis. The sequence continues at coordinate 805,099,524 of CM076582.1, read as the reverse complement.
ATAAAAGCTTTTGATGGCCGAGGGTTCCATCCTTTTGGTATTTTGCAGAATTTACCTATAGAGGTAGAAGGAAAAAACATAAATCTCGATGTGGAAGTGGTTGATGCCCCTCTAGATTAAAACCTTCTCCTGGGTTGCAGTTGGTCTTATGCTATGACTACTGTAGTTTCATCGGTCTTTCATCTTATCAAGTTTCCACACAAAGGAAATATCATTACGATAGACCAGCTGACTTATTCCTCACCCGATCCAGCCTCTACAGATAGTATCCATCACATCAGTAAAATGACTATCCCTTACAAGGATGTCGACGTAGGTTTGATTAAAGATTATGATTTACTAGGAAATTTTTCCTTTCCTTCTCCTAACGTATCACCTCCTGTCGCAAATATTCATATGACTTCATCGAAACTGTTACTTTTGATGATCCTTGGATCGTACCTTCTGATTCCGAGGTGGATTCATTTGATGGCGTGATGCCTTTGAGTACCTTTGAAATTGCATATCAGGCTGTACAGTCATTTTCTGATCCTTCTTCAACCGAAAATGATCTAATGAATGTGATCCATGAGGAATCACTTTCTATATCTAGCTCAGCTACAACGACATTTCCTAATCTTGTTCATACTGATGAACAAATTCATGAACTCTTGTCTATTTATGATTTACCATGGGAAGATATACATCACCGATCTTCATTTTTACCTGAGCTTGATCATTTTGAAAATGATTTCTCTTCTATTTTTACTACTAATTATGTCAAAGAACCACAAAGTCCATTGCAACATTCTGATTCTGAGTTAAATTTGGAAAATATCTCTCGAACGGTTCCTATTGACATTTCAGTTAAGCCAGGAATTGTTGAAAACATTCATATAGGTGCTTCATGTACGAACAATGAAATCCAAACTTATAAAGCCCTATTTCAAGAATTCTATGACGTGTTTGCCTGGTCATATGAAGAAATGCCAAGAATTGATCCGTTGATTGTTGTCCATGAAATTAAGACTTACCCGGATGCTAAACCTGTCTGACAACGCTTACGTCAAATACATCCGAGAAAAGCTGCTGCTATCAAAGCCTAAGTTGAGAAATTACTTCGTGCAGGTTTTATTTATCCAATTCCTTTAACCGATTGGGTATCGAATATTGTTCCTGTCAACAAAAAACAAGGAACTATAAGAGTATGTATCGACTATAGGGATATTAATCGAGCTTGTCCTAAAGACAATTATCCAACCCCTTATATCGATCAAATTATTGATGATTGTGCCGGTAGTGAAATGTTCTCCTTTATGGATGGTTTTTCCAGTTACAATCAAATCAACATACTCCATGCTGATCAACCTAAAACAACTTTCATTTGTCCGTGGGGAAAATTTTCTTATTGCAAACTACCCTTTAGATTGAAGAATGCTCGGGAAACTTTTCAAAGGGCTATGTCTTATGCATTTCATGACATCAAGCACATTGTGCAGCCTTATCTCGATGATTTACCTGCCCGTTCGTCGCATAGATTTGATCATCTCACTCATTTACGAGCTATATTTATGAGATGTAGGAATTATTGAATTCGGCTGAATCCACACAAATGTGTTTACTGTGTAGAATCGGGTCGCTTACTGGGATTTTTCATTTCAAAAGCAGGCATTCGTGTCGATCCATCGAAGGTTGAAGCTATCGTCAATCTACCTCCTCCTTTGACTCTTCGCCAACTCCAAAGTTTGCAAGGGAAAGAGAAATTTTTACGTCATTTCATTCCTAACTATGCCAAGTTAACAAAGGGTTTTACCAGGTTATTAAAATAGAACGTTCCATTCTTTTGGGATGAGATCGCTGATTGATCTTTTGATGCACTCAAACACTCGTTGACCCATGCACCGTTACTGCATCCTCCCAATTACAACCAGGATTATTTTTTGTACCTCGCCACTTCTCATTCCACCATTGGAATGGTTTTAGTTCAGGAATATGAATTCAACAATGAACATGTGATTTACTATCTTAGTCGAAATCTGCATCTGACTGAGATCAAATATTCGCATGTGGAGAAATTGGCCTTGGCAGCTATCCAAGTTGTCCAAAGATTTCGTCACCACATCTTATTACGCAAAACCACAGTGATTTCTGACTGTAACCCCATGATGTATATCTTGACCAAAGAATTACTATGGGGCAAGTATTCCAAATGGATAGTTATCCTGCAGGAGTTTGACTTGGAATTTGAAAAATCCAAGGCAAAGAAGTCTTTGGTTTTTGCTGAACTGATGTGTGATTTCCCATGTACTGATACTGAAACTGTGGCGGAGTAGCCCATTGCGGACGAATCCTTGTTTCTTATCAGTACTCTTGATCCTTGGTATGGGGATATTATTGTTTATCTCCAAACCCAATCTTTTCGACCTGAAATTTCACGATCTCAGCGACGGAAAATACATTTCCAATCCCAACAATACAATATTATTGGTGATACACACTATCGTCATGGAGCAGATTCTGTTTTCCGACGTTGTCTTACTCATGAAGAAGCTGAGAAGGTTCTAAATTATTTTCATTCTGGAGCATGTGGCGGTCATATTTCTGGGGATGTCACAGCCCAAAAGATATTGCGCGCTGGTTATTTCTGGCCGTCCTTATTCAAAAATTGTATCTATGCAATCCGGAAATGCCACAATTGTCAGATATTTGATCGTAAAATGCGTGCACCACCCACTCCTCTTCACCCTATAATTATTGTCGGTCCTTTCGCAAAGTGGAGTATTGACTTTATTACATGTAACCCTCACTCGGATGGGGGGCATGCGTATATTATCCTAGCGGTAGATTATTTTACTAAGTGGGCCGAGGCGATGCCTACATTTTCGGTAGACGGCAAGACTGCTGCAAATTTCATGTTCAATCATATAATTGCTAGATTCGGTGTTCCTCAAGCTATCATTATGGATCATGGAAGTCATTTTCGAAATATCATGATGACTGAACTGACAGATCAACTTGGCCTGCGCTACGATAGTTCTCCTCCATATTACCCACATGCTAATGGTCTGGTTGAAGCTATCAATAAATTTTTAGTCACTATGATCAAACGAATCATTAGTATTCATAAGTCGAATTGGCATACCATGCTATTTTCAGCACTTTGGGCATATCGGACCTCAGTAAAAACATCAACTGGTTTCACTCCTTTTCAACTAGTTTACGGTTTGGAAGCTGTGTTACCTATTGAATGCGAAATTCCATCATTACAATTAGCCATAGAATTACTCCCAGCTACTTCTGAGGAAGAGAAATGTTTTTTGTACTTAGCTCAGCTAGATGAGAATCAACGCACTGATGCATTAGCAAATGAGACTCATGCAAAACAAATGAAAGCTCAGTACGACAGAAATGTTACACCTCGCAAATTTTTAGGAGACCTATTTTTAGTATACGATCAAGCAAACGATAAGCTAGGGGCTGGAAAATTTGTACCTATGTGGCTTGGTCCTTACATTGTTAAGTGAAAGCTAGCAAAGGGGGCCTATGAACTGATATATTTTGACGGGGTCTCTTTAGATAAACCCAGAAATGGGTTTTATCTGAAGAGATATTATGCTTAAATTCTGTGTGGAGATTTTTGTTAGATTAGTTTCTTTAGAGTTGGTGTGTCTTATATTAGAAAAGTGTGCCTAGTTTAGAGTGTGCTCTTATTACTATTCCTGCTTATCTGGGTTTTACTCTTGATATTGCATATGTCGACGTCTCTTCAAACATACATTGGTTTTGTTGATGGTGCTTGTTGTAGTACACGGAACATTTCTTCCACAGCTTGGGTTATCTATTCACCCTCTAATGAGTTAGTATCTATGCATGGGGTAAGCCTCGGTCAAATAACGAATAACATTGCAGAGTATAGTCCAGTGATTGAGTTATTATCTGAATCCATATCGTTTGGAATTCGGAATTTGATTGTTAGGTTGGATTCTGAACTCATTATGTTACAGCTTAACAGGGTTTATGCCATTAGAAATCCAGTATTATTATGGTTATTTTTGAGAGTTGGTCTTTTGGAACGTGAATTTGAATACATTGAATATCAACATATTCCAAGACATTTAAATACATTAGTAGATGTAGTTGCTTCTAGTATGATAAATAGACATTTTCAATAATCAAAATAGTAAATTACACAACATTCAATAACATGTTACACAAGATAGCCGGTAATAATGATATATCATAGCATAGAAGTGTGTTTCAAAATATACATCATCTTGAATCATAGGTTGAAAAACATCTTATGATCGTGTTGACTGGAAAATCTGTCCGACCAACAGCAGGGGATCTCCCCGGTAAAAGGTCCCAATTAGACCTTGAACCGTTTGGAATAGGGATCCCGTCCGGGGTGTGGGTTCGGCTACCACTGATTTCTCCTTTCTTTGGGTCTCGCTTAAACTCTATAAAAAAGTGGATACACACCTAATAAAATGATACAAGACATATGATTGATGCATTAAATGTACATGCAGCACTATGAGTAGTGAGAGGAAATAATAAAGCATGAAGATTGAAGGAAGTGTTGTTAACAACACTTCATTAGGGTCATGCTTGTAAATTGTTCTGACCGTAAAGGAAACAATTCCTCACGGCAAGAACACCCTTCACTTCCTAAAAGTTTTAAATGGAGACACAAATGCTAATAAACAAAGCCATCAGCGTTCGTTAAGAAAGTGAAATTAACTCAACCACCATTAACATACTCAGCAAATTGTTATGAAATTGTGATATGAATTAAAGATACAGTTCCCTTAATCTAAAGACGTTCAGAAACTGAAAACGTAATACTCAACAGAGCTCATACATATGACAACACCAGATCCACAAAGGGATTTTTCAAAATTCTTGTATTCATGGCTAAATGTATAATCCTCTGGTAATACAATATACTCAGCTTGAGTCCCAAAAAAAAAGATTCATTCTAAGTTCCCAAAGGGAACATTTATAGAGCAAAGCTTTCCCTTTGGACACCCTGACTTTTCGCTTTCCCGACTGTTGGGCTGCCTTGCGACTTAGTCGTCGGGTCGTTGGGTCGTGCCGTCGGGCATTTAGTAGGGGATGCGACTTAGCGACCTAGGGACCTCTGCGACTTGTGACCTCGGGAAATTCGTGACCTGCGACCTCAAGAAAATATGCGACCTGTGACCTCCTTGGATTTGCGAGCTCGCAACCTCCTTGGATTTGCGACCTCGCGACCTCCTTGGATTCGCGACCTCGCGACCTCGGACCATCTGCGACCTGCGACCTCCTTGGATTTGCGACCTCATGACCTTGGACCATCCGTGACCTGCGACCTCCTTGGATTTGCGACCTCGTGACCTCCTTGGATTTGCGACCTCGCGATCTGGGTAAATGTGCGACCTGCGACCTGCCCAGATTATGTGACCTTGCAACCTAGTCGTTGGGTCGCTGGATCACATCGTCGGGCTTTTAATAGGGAGTGCGACTATACGACTTGACGACTTGAGAAAATTTGCGAACTTAGACCTTCGGTCATCCCTTCTACATTTATCTTTCAGAGATATCATCCTTGTTCTCCAGATGCCAGCCTTAGCCTTCGCCATGTGAGACAGCAGCTTCTATCTTCCGGTGATGTTGAGAATCCACATAACACGAGGATTTGAGGTTGATTTGAAACCTAGCTTCACATCCTCCGAAGAGAGCTAGCAGTCCTCTTAATTTGGATGGGCATTATTGTTTCCTTGTATTACCTACAAGACAACGGAGTAGATCAGCATCTTCTCATATAACCTGCAGATAAGCAAATTAAATCAGCCATATAGATATACATATACACACGTTAGGGAATCAACACATGAAATGCGATAATTTGTCAAAGCCAAGATTAGTTGGACCCCTGTGTGGTCAAATGTTGTGCCATTAAGTCATTAAAGAGAACAACTTATTGTAGGCTTTCCCTATGCCCCTTTGATTACTACGTTTTGATTGGTCTTGGTATGGTCAGTTTCCTGTTTGCATGCAGGCCATAACCAAAACAGGTGGCTTACGAAAGTTGTTTTCTTCACGGGGCATTTTCGTTTCTGACATAGTTCCATTGTCGATAATTTGAGGCAATCCTAATACCATATCCGCTGCTGAGGGGAACAGACCTTTCAAACAATTTGTGCGAGTCGTAAAACCTTTGATCTTCGCACAGGATCGTGGAAGTCGCATATATGACAAATATTCTCCTCCAACTTTTCCTTTTAACCCTTTGCTTCAAAACAGTATTATCGATCTTGTTACATCCTGATCGCCCTTCCCATTCGTCGAGCTAGGGATAAAATCCTATCTGCAGAGAGTGTAGACGATGATGAAAAGGAGAGCGGACCTTTCTCTGGTTTCTTGGGTGGTTCAATGGGCTCGTTCATGCGCAACTGAAAATATTTAAATTAACACAACTTTGCCACTGATATTTAGGCAGTAGTGCAAGCGTGTAAAGTTCAGGTGCGATTTTGAGCCGAATATGAATCCCCAATCAAGCGACCCAAAACATTTGACTTGGTAAAAATCGCCCTGTTCTCATTCCCTTCTAAAACACCAAACAAAAATGCGGTCCAGGTGCCCAACAAAACGCGCACAAGTCACGTGGCAGTGACACCGGATAGCAAAGTATCATATCGTATGCTGCAGTTGCTAGGGGACCATTTTCTGGGTGATTTATGCGATTCACATTCCACTTCCAGACTGCTTCGACCAGTGAATGCTCTCAACTTGGCAATCAAACCATACGCTCTCGCTGATAGGATGATAATCGCTTTGGTATGCCAGTTTTCAGTGCCTTTGGATAGAGTAAAAATGCCTCAGAAATTAGCGATTATTGCTCATGCATGGCAACATGCATTGGGCAGCCTGCGTGTGAAACTGAAACTTTATAGTTTCCGCTCCCTCGTTTGCGCGTAGCAACACAATTTTCACTTGTACATGGCAGCATGCATTGGGTAGGCTGCGTCCATGTGATGCGACATGGAGAGCAGGGATTCACACTATCCAGCTCATCATGAAAAAACATCAAAAGCTTTGACGGGGAATGAGACACATGGTAGATGAATCTACGTTTTTGATGGGGTTGCAAGGTCGGATAATTTCCTTGGGTCGTATCTCTCCATGGGCATATCACTCTGCAACCCTACGACCTAGGCAAACATGTGACTTGCGACCATGGGTTGATGGGGTCGCTGGGTCGCAAAAACCCCTAAGTCACAGCCCTGGGTGATGTTTCATCTCTGCGACCTGGCGACCTAAACCATTTCATAACCTCCTTCAGCAACACTGTAATTTTGCACCGTTACTAACAACTTTGGTTTGTTTTATGACTATCAACGCACCATAATTTTTGCAACGTCGTTGCTTTCCATCAATGAAAATCCTTCGTTCAACATATGTCTTATCATGCTTGCCACAGCACTGGTGTGCTTATGTCAATTTCCACCAACTGCATTCCCCAGACCCCCGAGTTCCCTCATCACTCCGATAAACTTAGATTCGCAGTCGATGAGTTACATAGTGAAGATGCAGGTCCTCCAACTAAATGTTAGACTTCGAGAAATATTAAGCGTCGATAATATTCTACAATAATACGTGCATATACTCCTCTTATCACTCATCAAATTGCAGCACGCAACTGTGTAGGACCTATGACTGCTAGTTCCGCTCCACGTTCAATCATAACACGTGACTACCACATGCATCTTCTCCAAGCGTTGTTACCATAGGTTGAGACATATCTTGTGGTTTTGAACACAGAATAACAATGCATTGCGTGAGAAAAACAGAAACATATAATAAAACCTTTGCATTCAATACCCCAGGGCTTTCTCACGTCGTTGCGACTGTAATTGCGCTCGAAAACACTTGCACAGGGCCGCTTCTGCCGGTGATACTAAAGTTTTATTGGCTTCTGCTCCTTCGTTTACACACAGCAACCTAATTATCACTCGTGTATGGTAGCATGCATGGGCAGTCTACTCCAGCTCACCGCGAACAAATGTCAAGAGATTTGATAGGGCGTTAGACGCATGGAAGACCATTATGGAGCTGATTATAGTGCATGAATCTGCGTTTTCTGATTAGAAACTATTTCCCAACTGGCTTACCATTAACCTCTTTCCATATTACCTCTTATTATTTCATTTCCGTTAAACAATGGTGTTTCATTTACAAAGAAGGCAAATATACGTGTTATGCATTAATGATAAATCAACTCCATTAAACGGCATGCAATTTCGGTTGAGTTTGTTCAATGCTTCTTTCCCATCATTCCCCTTTTGCTCGAATCTCTTAATGCCGAGGAGGTTTGCAAATTATTTTACTGGCCACTCCTCAATAAAAACTTACCATTGACAGTAATGATCGAAGATTGCGCATGATATTCATCAATGTGGAGGCGCTACTCTTGCTAGCATCGAAGAATGCGGCCTCCAAGGGAGTGTAGAGGGCGTTATCCTCGTGCTTACCATCTCTCAAACCAAACTTAGAAGCGAGGCATAATGTTGTTTGAACTTGATTTGATTTCAGGAGTATATACCTTCCCATGAAATTTATCTGACACGCGTAACACCTTTACGCGCAATGCCTTTACACATAGGCAAGTATCCAAGTGACAAACGTTGGTTAGTAATCAACATGTCTCATGCTTATTGCTTGGCCCACAACTCCAATCACAGGCCCTCTCATAGTTTTTGGGATTGCCAAGAAATAGCTGGTTGAATCAACACATTGATAGTGTTGTGAAATGAAAGCAACTCAACACATGTAAGCTACAATCAAGGCAAGATAAATCATAAAAGTGAGAGCGCTTAACAATTGTGAAGAGTGCCCAAAATATGTAAACGCTGCCTCTGAACTTGTGAGAACTAACATAATACCATCCAACGATTTCTATCATTCAGACCGGGTCTTCCTCATAGAGTGCAAGGAAAATTTTAGGTTCCAATGAATAACGCTATATAGGTTGAGTGCACTGATACATAGAGGCCAAATCATAACAATTTGGGCGACAACGAAACCTATCCGATGTGTCCCATAGTGTTGCATCGGCCAATCATGAACTTTTCTTCGATCCTTCATCCGAATGAAAATACACTACAACATCCTCCAACTGAAAATAATGTTAACTTGCTCCTCCATCTCACTGGTGGGCGTATCCTTGTCATCTGCCTTAACAATTGTCTTCAATGGAAGTGTTAAGTCTCATCCCCACCTGAGCGGGGAATTTGGATGAAAGTTTCCTATTCCAGAGCTATAACCTCGTTGTTTAGTATTCAATGCATTTCCCTCAGTGTGGTGATGACATTGACGAATATATCATCCATGGAATTTACCTGCATGCAACATTATAACATTAATCAGATTATGATCTTGGTGAAGTGCCCAAACCGAGTGCCTAGACAATCCATGGTGCAAGAGCTCTTAATGTAAATACACACAAGTTTCCATTCGAATGTTTGCATGGTGATCCTTCGCACATGGCTTGATTGCAGCAACAACATCTGATCATGATGGCGAGACAACTCATGAGGGGTTGGGGATAGGTCACTGGGATGTCACTGGGATGTCACTGACTGCAGGTTCGGTGAAAGACCTTAACGACTAAGCTAGCAGAGGGGGACCCGAAATTTTAAATATACCCAAAATTTTGGGTGGTGTTGTAGTGGCTACAACAAATGGCGAACCACTGGTAGAATCCAGCATCTCTGTCAATATCCCAACAAAAGTCTGGGCCAAGATAGTGATGCAAGGGAATATTGAACAAGTTTTGCGGGGACCCTTTGAATTACTTTGGCCTTTACAGGTATGCCCAATCCTTGTGCCCCAGCTAGGTCTCGCTAATCAGAACACATCAATAGAGAGCTCACAGACACCAATAGCTTGTTGATGATGTGAAGAGCAAGGCAATGGGTTTATTATTCTCAGGATTATTATTATTATTATTATTTTTTATTTTTATTTTTTTTTAAAGTAAGCTTCCGGTGTTTCTCCGCTGCCAGCAGGCTTGGACAGTACCCCGGTGGAGTCACTTCAAGAAATCACAAACGTTGCTCCGCTGCCAGCGAGCCTGGACAGTACCCCGGCGGAGTCGTTGCATTACCTCTCTGCGCAGGAAGCCTTTCTCGATCCTTTACCCTTATTTGTTTCATGTTGTTGCAGCACTTATTTTTCATGGGCGGGTGAGGGATCCCGACTTATTTTATGAGCAAGAGAGGTTGTATCTTGTTTTACAGAAACTGAAAAATATCCTGATTTGGGTTTGCCCTTGTACCAAACCTTCACATCCCATTTACCACAATAAGCGTGCAAAACAGATCATTAAGATGTGCAAGACTAAGCCGGGTACAAGGCTTAGGTTACGGGTATAGGCCATTCAAACTCATTAGGTCTCCCACAAGAAACCAGCTCGTATCTCCCCGGCTAAATAAGTTTAGACTCATAGGCATCTTGTTGAGAATGCGACTTCGATGACTTGTCCTAAGAGAAAATTGCCTCTTGAGATAGCCACCGCAACCTCACACAAACCATGGGGTTATTGTTTTAGCAACCGGGGCAGAACAAGTCCGCAAGGTGGTAGGGTTTCAATGAGGGCTCATGCAGTGAGAGGCGATATGTGGAATCTTTTCAAAGCTATATCAACAATCTTCGGAAATGATCTGAGGATGACAGTGTACGACGCAATGTAATAGACGAGGCTCAAGATGCAATGCATGCCATGTGTGAGAACGATCAACCAGTTGTAGGTGGGAAAGAGGAGAAATACAAGCAGTGATTATCTATGCAGCATCCAGCAACTGAAAAGAAATGAGTGGAAAATACTTGTAACATGATGATGCCTAAGATGTTAATCGTAAAAAAAAATAGCAAACACACTCTTTGAAATCATGAAGTAAAAATTTGGCAAGTAAGCCTAATTAACTTTGAACTAAAATTTATTAATAGGTTCTAGCTAGCCTACACCTAAACCCTAGTTTAACCCATGAGGTGACCGGGTTATGTAAAATCAGTTTTCCAGTGCATCCACCGCATTAGTTCGCATCCTGTAATGACAACAATGACCAAGATCAGAGCTAGTATCCAAAAAAAGTGCAGTAACAACAAAACTTACCTGAGGAGAAGGTGCAACGACACGACGATCATAGATACTTACCAACGAACATGCCAGAATAGATTGTGCAAGCTAAATCCCACTCTCATCTTGATACATGGCAATATGTTCTTGAAACTCAACATTTATAAATGACACATAATCATTCATGCACAATCCTGGGCCTGATGGGTGCTGGGTAAGCCATTGCCTATTTGTAGGCACATCCACCGAATAGGGTTGGTCGAGTTGACCGGAAATCTCATCATGGTGTTGAGGACCATCAGTTTTATGGAATGGAAACAATAAGCATGTGCCGGGCGAATTATAAATGCTTGCGCATCCGAGTGCAGAAACCCTAGTTTTGAAAACCCTAGTTCGGGGTTGTTCCTGGAATCTGTTAAGGATATGAGGATCAAACCCCAGACCTTCGAGAGGGGGCTTTCCCAACTCTGACAGCTGGGCGAGATCAACAAGCGACTAGATGTGATCATGGATTATGGTGAGTTGAAAAATGTCAGTGGGCTTTGTATCAATTCGGTCAAATGTTTGCGCACTGACAGATTGATAATCCAAAGTATCAGATTCTCTATATTTTCTAGGGTGGGGTGAATTCGATGCGGTTATGCTAGGAGGAGCATGGTACTTGGGGATCGTCATTTGAGAAATGGTCGGCAGAAGCTGAGGCGCTTCGATTTTTTGATGGGTACTTGAATCTTCCCAAAGCGGATCATCGAATTCTGGTGTCTCCATATGGTCGGCAAAGAGATGCGAGTGATAGTCCTCTACGGTATGATAGAATATGTTTTCAGATAAGCAGGGATCGCTGTAACCATTTATTTGATCAAGTTGGGTACCTGGCAAGTTAGGCTCCCTGGGAGTTACCAACTGGGATGGGTCAATAAAGAGGACATCTTGAGGTTGCCCAGATAGGAAATTGCTCCTATGGTTGTCTAACGATTCCGAGTGAGAAAGATCAGATCTAAAAGATTCATCGATTTTGAACTGTGATTGTGAAACACCATCTACGTGCTTATGATTGTCGCCAATACCAGTATAAGTAAATTTTGAATGTCTCGAAGAAATTATTGGTGTGGTGGGATCATGAAATAAATCGGGGAATAAAGAACGAACATATTGAGTCACAGGGGCGTTAACCATACAAGGATTTTCAACACGTGCATCCGCGTCATTTAGAGAAAACAATGATCTGGAAAGCCTTGTAAGGGAACCAAATTTATGCGGGGTGGGAGTCGATTCATAATCAGTATGCGAATCAGATTTAGGAATGTGTCTAGGGAGACATCGAGTGGGCTCGAGGTAGGTTTCATGGACCGGGAGAGATAATGAGACACTATGGTTTTCAAACTCTAATTCGACATGTTGCGTGAAAGATTCAAAGGTAGTGCAATAGGCTTTATCCTCTTGCAAGTGTCTATACTTGCTCAGAACTTTCGAGGTCACAACTCCACTACCCAACAACTCAGGAGGAGGAGCAAGAATATCATAAAAAGCAATACTCTCCTGGGAGGCCGGAATGTTGTTTGGACTCGGGGAGATGGACAAGGAAGCATTAGGGACAAAGTCTGAATAGCTGCCGACTTGCAGTTCATCATAGGGAACACTAGGCTTTGACTGCGTTGCTAACTGAAATTGTTCAAGGGAAACGAGAATCACATAGCTGAATTGTTCACTTAACAACTCCCAATCGACATCCTTTTCAGGGAACTCGAAACAATAATGAACAAATATGATAGAAAATTCATCAAGAGGTTCTTGAGGTTCCATTCTAATGTCATTCAGCTTTATCAATACACTTTGAAAATCATACCTATGAAAAGCTTGTTGTAATTCACTGGCGAGTTGTTCAAAGGAATGGATGGAAGCTTCCGGCAATGTGCGGCACCATTGCTTAGCGCGACCTTCGAGAGTGAGGAAGAAAAGCAAACAAATCAAAAATTCATCGTCAATTTCATAACACTCACCAAAGTCACAGAAATCTGAAAGGTGTCGAGTTATGGACACTCCGTTTTCACCATCGAACTTTAGCTGGGACAAGTGATACATAAGTTCATCGAGGATGAAGTATCGAGGCTCATAAAACTCCGAAAAACATCTCGGGAGAATGATTTGGGAATGAGCCATTACAGATATGAGATTAACTGTAGGCTCTAAGGGCTCAGCTTGTCATCTGGCCCTACTTCTAGCGCAAATTCTATTGACGGGAAAATCTGTCCAGCCAACAGCAGGGGATCTCCCCGGTAAAAGGTCCCAATTAGACCTCGAACCGTTTGGAATAGGGATCCCGTCCGAGGTGTGGGTCCAGCTACCACTGATTTCTCCTTTCTTTGGGTCTCGCTTAAACTCTATAAAACAGTTGATACACACCTAATCAAATGATACAAGACATATGATTGATGCATTAAATGTACATGCAGCACTATGAGTAGCAAGAGGAAATAATAAAGCATGAAGACCGAAGGAAGTGTTGTTAACAACACTTCATTAGGGTCATGCTTGTAAACTGTTCTGACCGCAAAGGAAACAATTCCTCACGGCAAGAACACCCTTCACTTCCTAAAAGTTTTAAATGGAGACACAAATGCTAATAAACAAAGCCATCAGCGTTCGTTAAGAAAGTGAAATGAACTCAACCACCATTAACATACTCAGCGAACTGTTATGCAATTTTGATATGAATTAAAGATACAGTTCCCTTAATCTAAAGACGTTCAGAAACTGAAAACATAATACTCAATAGCACTCATACATATGACAACACTAGATCCACAAAGGGATTTTTCAAAATGCTTGTATTCATGGCTAGATGTATAATCCTCTGGTAATACAATATACTCAGCTTGAGTCCCAAAAAAAAAGATCCATTCTAAGTTCCCGAAGGAAACATTTATAGAGCAAATCTTGCCCTTTGGACTCCCTGACTTTTCGCTTTCCCGACTGTTGGGCTGCCTTGCGACTTAGTCGCTGGGTCCCGCCGTCGGGCATTTAGTAGGAGATGCGACTTAGCGACCTGGCGACCTCTGCGACTTGCGACCTCGGGCAATTCGCGACCTGTGACCTCAAGAAAATCTGCGACCTGCGACTTCCTTGGATTTGCGACCTCGTGACCTCCTTGGATTTTCGACCACGCGACCTCCTTGGATTTGCGACCTTGCGACCTCGAACCATCCGTGACCTGCGACCTCCTTGGATTTTCGACCTCGTGACCTTGGACCATCCGCGACCTGCGACCTCCTTGGATTTGCGACCTCGTGACCTCCTTCGATTTGCGACCTCGCGACCTGGGTAAATGTGCGACCTGCGACCTGCCCAGATTATGTGACCTTGCGACCTAGTCGCTGGGTCGCGCCGTCGGGCTTTTAACAGGGAGTGCGACTATGCGACCCGGCGACTTGAGAAAATTTGCGTCCTTAAACCTTCGGTCATCCCTTCTGCATTTCTCTTTCAGAGATATCATCCTTGTTCTTCAGATGCAAACCTTAGCCCTCACCATGTGAGACAGCAGCTTCTATCTGTCGGTGATGTTGAGCATCCACATAACACGAGGTTTTGAGGTTGATTTGAAACCCAGCTTCGCATCCTCCGGAGAGAGCTAGCAGTCCTCTTAATTTGGATGGGAATTATTGTTTCCTTGTATTACCTGCAAGACAATAGAGTAAATCATCATCTTCTCATATAAGCTGCAGATAAGCAAATTAAATCAGCCATATACATATAGATATACACACGTTAGGGAATCAACACATGAAATGCGATAATTTGTCAAAGCCAAGATTAGTTGGACCCCTGTGTGGTCAAATGTTGTGCCATTAAGTCATTAAAGAGAACAGCTTATTGTAGGCTTTCCCTATGCCCCTTTGATTACTACGTTTTGATTGGTCTTGGTATGGGAAGTTTCTTGTTTGTATGCAGGCCATAACCAAAACAGGTGGCTTACGAAAGTTGTTTTCTTCACGGGTCATTTTCGTTTCTGACATAGTTCCATTGTCAATAATTTGAGGCAATCCTAATACCATATCCACTGCTGAGGGGAATAGACCTTTCAAACAATTTGTGCGAGTCTTAAAACCTTTGATCTTCGCACAGGATCGTGGAAGTCGCATATATGACAAAGATTCTCCTCCAACTTTTCCTTTTAACCCTTTTCTTCAAAACAGTGTTATCGATCTTGTTACGTCCTGATCGCCCTTCCCATTCGTCGAGCTAGGGATAAAATCCTATCTGCAGAGAGTGTAGACGATGATGAAAAGGAGAGCGGACCTTTCTTTGGTTTCTTGGGTGGTTCAACGGGCTAATTCATGTGCAACTGGAAATATTTAAATCAACGTGACTTTGCACTAATATTTAGGCAGTAGTGCAAGCGTGTCAAGTTCAGGTGCGATTTTCAGCCGAATATGAATCCGCAATCAAGCGACCCAAAACATTTGACTTGGTAACAATCGCCCTGTTCTCATTCCCTTCTAAAACACCAAACAACAACGCGGTCCAGGTGCCCAACAAAACACACACAAGTCACGTGGCAGTGACACCGGATAGCAAAGGATCATATTGTATGTTGTAGTTGCTAGGGGACCATTTCCTGGGTGATTTATGTGATTCACATTCCACTGCTAGACTGCTTCGACCAATGAATGCTCTCAACTTGGCAATCAAACCTTACACTCTCGCTGACATGATGATAATCGCTTTGGTATGCCGCTTTTCAGTGCCTTTGGACAGAGTAAAAATGCCTCAGAAATTAGCGATTATTTCTCGTGCATGGCAGCATGCATTGGGCAGCCTGCGTGTGAAACTGAAACTTTATAGTTTCCTCTCCCTCGTTTGTGCGTAGCCACACAATTTTCACTTTTGCATGGCAGCATGCATTGGGCAGGCTCCGTCCATGTGATGCGGCATGGAGAGCAGGGATTCATGCTATCCAGCTCATCATGAAAAAACATCAGAAGCTTTGACGGGGAATGAGACACGTGGAAGATGAATCTGCGTTTTCTGATGGGGTCGCAAGGTCGGATAATTTCCTTGGGTCGCAGCTCTCCATGGGCATATCACTCTGCGACCCTGCGACCTGGGCAAACATGCGACTTGCGACCATGGGTTGATGGGGTCATTGGGTCGCAAAAACCCCTAAGTCGCCGCCCTGGGTGATGTTTCATCTCTACGACATGGCGACCTAAACCATATCATAACCTCCTTCAGCGACGCTGTAATTCTGCACCGTTAGTAACAACTCTGGTTTATTTTATGACTATCAACGCACCATAAATTTTACAACGTCGTCGCTTTCCATCAATGAAAATCCTTCGTTCAACATCTTTCTTGTCATGCTTGCCACAGCACTAGTGTGCTTATGTCAATTTCCACCAACTGCATTCCCCAGACCCCCGAGTTCCCTCATCACTCCGATAAACTTAGATTCACAGTCGATGAGTTACATGGTGAAGATGCAGGTCCTCCAACTAAATGTTAGACTTCGAGAAATATTAAGTGTCGATAATATTCTACAATAATACGTGCATATACTCCTCTTATCGCTCATCAAACTGCAACACGCAACTGTGTAGGACGTATGACTGCTAGTTCCGCTCCACATTCAATCATAACACGTGACTACCACATACATCTTCTCCAAGCATTGTTACCATAGGTTGAGACATATCTTATGGTTTTGAACGCAAAATAACAATGAATTGCGTGAGAAAAACAGAAACATATAATAAAACCTTTGCAGTCAATACCCCAGGACTTTCTCACGTCGTTGCGACTGTAATTGCGCTAAAAAACGCTTGCACAGGGTTGCTTCTGCCGGTGATACTTAAGTTTTATTGGCTTCCGCTCCTTCGTTTACGCGCAGCAACCTAATTATCACTTGTGCATGGTAGCATGCATGGGCAGTCTGCTCCATCTCACCACGAACAAATGTCAAGAGATTTGATGGGGCATAAGACGCGTGGAAGACCATTATGGAGCTGATTATAGTGCATGAATCTGCGTTTTCTGATTAGAAACGATTTCCCAACTGGCTTACCAGTAACCTCTTTCCAGCTTACCGCTTATTATTTCATTTCCGTTAAAAAATGGTGTTTCATTTACAAAGAAGGAAAATATACGTGTTATGTGTTAATGATAAATCAACTCCATTAAACGGCATGCGATTTCGGTTGAGTTTGTTCAATGCTTCTTTCCCATCATTCCCCTTTTTCTCGAATCTCTTAATGCCGAGTAGGTTTGCAAATTATTTTACTGGCCACTCCTCAATAAAAACTTACCATAGACAGTAATGATCAAAGATTGCGCATGATATTCATCAATGTGGAGGCACTACTCTTGCTAGCATCGAAGAATGCGGCCTCCAAGGGAGTGTAGAGGGTGTTATCCTCGTGCTTACCATCTCTCAAACTGAACATAGAAGCGAGGCATAACGTTGTTCAAAACTGATTTTATTTCAGGAGTATATACCTTCCCATGAAATTTATCTGACATGCGTAACACCTTTACACATAACGCCTTTACACGTAGGCAAGTATCCAAGTACCAGACATTGGTTAGTAATCAACATGTCTCGTGCTCATTGCTTGGCCCACAACTCCAATCATAGGCCCTCTCACAGTTTTTTGGATTGCCGAGAAATAGCTGGTTGAATCAACACATTGATAGTGTTGTGAAATGCAGAGTGCCCGAAATCTGTAAACGCTCCCTCCGAACCTGTGAGACATAACAGAATGCCATCCAATGATTTCCATCCTTCAGACTGGGTCTTCCTCATAGAGTGCAAGGCAAATTTTAGGTTCCAATGAATAACGCTATATAGGCCGAGTGCACTGATACATAGAGGCCAAATCATAACAATTTGGGCAACGACGAAACCTATCCGATGTGTCCCATAGTGTTGCGTCGGCCAATCATGAACTTTTCTTCGATCCTTCGTCCGAATGAAAATACACTACAACATCCTCCAACTGAAAATAATGTTAAATTGCTCCTCCATCTCACTGGTGGGCGTATCCTTGTCATCTGCCTTAACAATGGTCTTCAATGGAAGTGTTAAGTCTCATCCCCACCTGAGTGGAGCATCTGGATGAAAGTGTCCTGTTCCACAGCTATAACCTCGTTGTTTAGTATTCAATGCATTTCCCTCGGTGTGGTGATTACATTGACGAATATATCATTCATGGAATTTAAATGCATGCAACATTATAACATTAATCAGATTATGAGCTTGGCGAAGTTCCCAAACTGAGTGCCTAGACAATCCATGGTGAAAGAGCTATGTAAATACACACAAGTTTCCATTCGAATGTATGCATGGCGATCCTTCACACATGGCTTGATTGCAGCAACAACATCTGATCATGATGGCGAGACAACTCATGAGGGGTTGGGGATAGGTCGCTGGGATGTCACTGACTGCAGGTTCAGTGAAAGACCTTAACGACTAAGCTAGCAGAGGGGGACCCGAAATTTTAAATATACCCAAAATTTTGGGTGGTGTTGTAGCGGCTACAACAGATCGGCAAAAATGATAATACAAAAATTCAAAAATGTCATGAGTCTACAAAATCGATCATCCTATCCCTAGTGATGATCACGATAAGAAACTACTGCTCGAGCCACCCTACACAGGAACCTCCTAAAAGGTCCTAGAACCCCAATCACATATCTCTATAACCTAAGTGGAATATCATCTATATCAGTTTTTGGAATATCTAGTGTCAAGCGCTCTAGATGATGCTCCAATTCAGATAGGATCTCTGCTGATTAGCCCTGTGGGGCTGGTGCTGCTGCAACTGGGTGTCTCCTCTCATAAGGATGGAGAGAGGTTGGTCGTCATGGGCCCACATCTGCATTTAAACTTTTGATTATTATTTTTGGACGATTAAAATACAAAAAAAAATTAGAACTTAGAAATGTTGAAAATGGTTTTTACCTGAATCATCCCACTATTCTCCTGCTGGAAGAGCCATGTCTCAGTTGCCACAGAAGTCCATCTCGGCTTATGGAAATTCCTCAATCACAAAAAGTTGGTTGTTCAACCAATGAAAATATTCAGGTGTAAATCGAACAACCTCTATGCCCTCAGCGTGACGGGCCATCAAAGCTACCCATCGAATCATCTGAGGCTCCCGGGCACTGCCTGGATCAACTGGAATGAGCTGCGGAGCCAGTAAGGGAATCCTCTATAAAGCAAATGTAACCACAATGGATCCGTAACCAAATTTTTTTAACTTCCCATTTTTTGCTCTGGTCATTTGGCCTTTCACATTGGCCAATACTGCTTCGCACCAGTTGAATATGGTGCCTCGGAAACAATCTACTGCAATCTGCATCTGGGACCCAGTAGCCACATGCAATGCTACACTCCCGCACAGTCTAGTAACAGTGAATGCAATAACTTTGAGCTCAGGTCGGATGATATTTTCAATATCAATCCGTTTATCCTTGGGGTCTGCTGGATGATCGCAAAACTCTAGTCGAAGACTAGCAATAGACTGGCCACCTGGCCTAGTCCCAAACAGAGATATTTGTTCACCCCTCTTTGGAAAACCAGTCAAAAAATATATATCCTCTGGCTCAATTTTGAGCCTTTGGCCGCCAATCACAAAACACTAGTCCTAAGTGTCCCATTTGTTTACCATCCATGTCAGGAGGTCTACTTGGGCCCTCATGCCCTGTATGGCCCAGAACTTGTACAATCTGCATGCTCTCAATGCCTGCAATGTGGGCATATGATTAATTGCGACTTCATCTACATCCTCGTGCTCGCATTCTCGCCAAGTAAGCATTTTGAATGTCCTACAATACACAAAGAGACATATTATAACAAACTTGTTTGAAAATTTTTGGGTGAAAATTGAGAAATTTAAGTTTTAAAATTTATTGTGCGGGGTCCGCACCCTTTGCTCACACACAGTGCATAGGTACGCATGGGCGCTGTGCAATAGATGCGAACCCATGATTTTTTCCTTGTAGGAAAAAGTCAGGGTCCGCAGGACCCGCGTGTTGCGCTTGCGGACCCCCGCAAGTGATTTTTTAAACCTATTTTTCCTTCAAAAATGAAATTTAAAGCCTAAAAACAAAATGTAAACAGATAGAATGCAAGTTAAGGAGGACGTGGATTACCTGGAGCTGACGGTTTTTTATTCCAACAGACAGATTTTCCAGAATCTTCACAAGAACTTTTTACCCAAAAGCTCTCACTTTTCACTCTGAACTCAAATGGTAAAAATGAAGTTAGAAAAGCCCTTTTTATAAGTTTTTTCAAATAAATGAATTTTTAATTTGTTTATTTTTCACTTTAAAAAGGTAATTTAAAAAAAAAAAATTATTTATCTTAAACAGGTATGTGTAATGTTTCGAGTTTTTTTTGCAGAAAATTGGATTTTTCAGGTAAATTGATCGTTTTTCGACGAAGAGCATACTTTTATCACTTTTTCGAACTGTTTCAAAAATTTACGAAAAAGCGAAAACTTGGAGTCCTCTTTTAAGCCCTTTCCAGACTCTCAAAAATTGAAAATATTTCCGAGCACTTCATTATTCGAACTCGTTAAAATAAATGAATGATCGTCCTTTCAGTATAAGTTTACCCCTTTTACGAGCTGAAATGGACTATTTACGAAAAAGGTATACGTTGACTAATTATGGTCAATAGAGTTCTCTCCTACATTATTTTATCCTTTTTCGGGCTCGAGAGACTAAATTTACGAAAAATTACACCCATGGTGTTTTCTTAAGTTTTTTCTTCTGACTCCCTAAAATTGAAAAACACTGAGTTTCTCCTATACTGGACTTGTTAAAATTTAACAGTAAAGGACCTGTTCAATTTTAAGCAGGAACGAACCACTCCTTCTTAGGGTTCGAATTTTAAACTAAGTTGGACTCATCCGAAAGATGAGCTTATAAACAAGCAAATTTTGTCTCCTCAAGCTTGTCAAAAATAAAGATGTACTTGCCAAAAATGGTGGGGGAAAAGAGAGAAAAACGAACCTGTTTTTTACATTTTGATTATTCGGAAAACCGTTAACCACTCTTGAACACGACACTTTTGTTCACCTGGATTGGGAAAATCCTTTGCCTAACAGTTAATCAAACCATATCAAAAGTCTTCAACTGGTTTTTGGGTATTATCTTTGGGTCAATTGTCACCAAGCCATCTGCAGTGTCGTTATGTGTTCAAGAAGACAGTTCAAACAAACCATTCATCTGCAAAATATTTGTCTTCCATTTTGACCATCCCTGAGTCAGTCCTTGCCAATATATTTCTTCAAAACTTGATCTATGATTTCGTGTTGT
This sequence comes from Pinus albicaulis, assembly GCA_034641835.2. NCBI lineage: Eukaryota > Viridiplantae > Streptophyta > Pinopsida > Pinales > Pinaceae > Pinus > Pinus albicaulis. The sequence continues at coordinate 805,078,103 of CM076582.1, read as the reverse complement.
GGCCTTGCCTACGATGGATCACTTTCTATCGACGACAACTCATTATCTAGGAAGTCGATCTATAAATTTTCAGTACCTTGAAATCTACATGCCTCAATGGCAGGTTTCTCGCCTTCGACGACAGGTTGCATCATTGATCTTCGATCGAATGATTCCGTGACATGTTCGACTTCAGCTCATTCATTCACATTTCATGGATTGTATTGAGTACTTTTAGGGCCATTGACATTACTAGTGGTTACTCTCACACTTGTTAACAGTTCACATTATTGACTGGTAATCAAGTGGTTTCTACAATGTTCGAATTCGACACATTCATTCACATGGATAGAATCGTACTAGTTCGAGAAGCGGAAATCAAGACCCTGGATGTAGTTTCTACCATCCAGGCTGCGAGGAATTTTTTTATTCATTTATACAATGGACTATTCATAAACAGATGGTTGCGTCCATACTGTGTCTACACATGTCTATACTGTTGATGTATTGAAAAATCATTCTTGTATCAGAATAGTTTAAGTCAGTTTTCTAGTTAGTTTTGATCTGAGTATGGGAATGCCTACCTCAGTGATGATATTTCTACATATATATATTTTGCATTGAATGTTTGTACAGGTTCCGACTAGGGTGTCCACAAAATGATCCTTGAAATGATAAATTACTTCACTCTTCATACATGACAGACTCTATCTTCATCTATTACAGACTTCGCACTTTAGGGGGGAAATCTGTTGCATTGAAAATTGTCACCTTAACATTTCGTTGTCCGTATGAGCTCATTATCACTCATACTTTTCTCCTTTGCAAGTCTAAAAACATCAATTCCTCATGTCAAGCCTTAAAAATAAGAGAAAATCTCTCAAAAGTCTCTAAAACTCTAGTATCGCACTTTCTCTTTGTCTTACCTGCGGTCCCGCACCTAATGGTCATGTCTCCTGCGTACCTGACCACACTTTCTCTGTGTTAAGGGTGCAAGTAAACTTAGAAAGCTCACTTTCAGTCATTTTTAGAAGCTTCTGAAATGAATCTTGCGGTGGCAAGTCTGCTCTTTTCAGGTTCATGTATCCCATGCCTTAAGGAGCTAACCCCTTGATGTGAGGAGCTTATCCCTTTGAAGGAGGATTCTATCCCTTCATAGGTGGAACTGTAACCTTCTCTTTTTCACTATAAAAAGAGGCATTGGGCAGCCTCAAAGGGAGTTGAAGCTTTAGTGTTATTTGAGGTAAAGTGTTGTTGGAACTTAGACTCCTTTAGCTAAGATTTTATGAGGAAAGATTACATACCTGTATGTATCTCGGTTGGAAGAGTGCAAGGCTTGTCAGAGTAAATGAAATTCCTGCTTCGGACCCCAAGAAGACATGTTCAACATCAAGGCTGAAAAGGTGGTAAGGTTCTTCTACTATTTCAAAGTTAATACAAATAAGTTTGTTTTTCTCAATAAGCTGTCATTTGATTGTTTATTTTATGGATTCCTTGATCACCATAATAGATATGATTTATGAATATATGCTATGCAGGTGCTATTTGATGTTTGCTTGTTTGTGATTGCAGATCTTCGAAGATAACTCTTTCGGGCGACTGAAGGATGACTACTACAAAAAAGCATTGGATCAAGGTGGGATCGTAACACCTTTGTAGCATTTACTTATAAATCGTGATATATCTAGAGAAAGATAGATTTAATTGTCTGTTTGTTGCTAGACTATCTTTTGATACTAGGGAGATCGGTCTTGTCTGCAAGATAAATCATAGCATACATTCATAAATCATATCTATTATGGTGATAAAGGAATCCATAAAATAAACAATCAAATGACAGCTTATTGAGAAAAACAAACTTATTTGTATTAACTTTGAAATAGTAGATGAACCTTACAACCTTTTTAGCCTTGATGTTGAATAGGTCTTCCTGGGTTCCAAAGCAGGAATTTCTTTTACTCTGACAAGCCTTGCACTCTTCCAACCGAGATACATATAGGTATGTAATCTTTCCTCATAAAATCTCAGCTAAAGGAGTCTAAGTTCCAACATCACTTTACCTCAAATAACACTAAAGCTTCAACTCCCTTTGAGGTTGCCCAATGCCTCTTTTTATAGTGCAAAAGAGGAGGTTACAGTTCCACCTATGAAGGGATAGAATCCTCCTTCAAAGGGATAATCTCTTCACATCAAGGGATTAGCTCCTTAAGGCATGGGATACATGAATCTAAAAAGAGCGATCTTGCCACTGCAAGATTTCTTCCAGAAGCTTCTAGAAATGACTGAAAGTGAGATTTTTGAGTTTACTTGTGCCTTTTTAGTCTTTTACAGGGGTCTGCACCCTTAATACAGAGAAAGTGCAGTTAGGTACGTAGGAGACATGACCATTAGGTGCAGGACCATAGGTAGGACAAAGAGAAAGTGCGATACCAGAGTTTTAGAGACTTTTGAGAGCTTTTCTCTTATTTTCAAGGCTTGATATGAGGAACTGATGTTTTTAGACTTGAAAAGGAGGAAATTATGAGTGATAATGAGCTCATACAGATAGCAGAATGTGAAAGTGACAATTTTCAGTGCAACAGGCCTCGACTCACAATACCCATAAAAGCCCAAAGAGCATTTCTAAAATGGTCGACCCCCGAAAATGACTCCCTTGAGGATCTACGCTATCCTCCCAAGGGCCATGCTGATGTTGAATGCAATCCTCAAAAACATGGCCTCCCACTCTGCCAAATGCCTCCAATAGGAAAGGGCTGGCCCCTTGCTCAATCCTTCGACCTAAATCCTCCAAAATAGTGCCACTCCGAAGCTCCCTCAAGATGGACTGCGTCCTCCCTCTCAAGACTGCACAGTCTCTAATGGCCCTGCTCCTCCACTAATGCAATCACCGATCCTCCTGAAAAAATCTGATGAGAATACCTCACCCGAGCATGCAATCGAAGTCTCCCGGGGCTGAGGGTGGGATCTCCGAACGGAGACACCCGATGCATTGAACAGTGCTGCAGACAAGCTAAACAGCCAGCATGCTCCAAGTCGAAATGACTAGCTCAATATGCATAAACATGAATGACCAAATGAGGGGGCTCTCCTCCCTTTTATAACACTGGGCCTCTCTCTCTCTCTAGGCCCCACCTCCTCCACGTGCTCCTTGTCCCACGTTGTCCCTTTCATCTGCGTGAGGCAGGCCCCACGCTGCCCACGTGGTCTGCGTCCCTCTCCTGCACTGTCCACTTGGCCACTAGGTCCCACTCCTTTAATTTTGTTGTGGACTTTAGGAAATTATTTTATCCTAAGTGAGTTAATTTATATTTTTCTCACTTTATTCATGCTCCGACTATAATAAGGAAAAATTGATCAAAATTAATATTTCCAATTATTTATCGCTAATTGGGAATATTACAATTTGACAAATAAAATAAAATCAGTCACCTTGATATCCTATGAAATATAGGACCATAACAGTGGCTCCAACTGGGGATGACACTTCCATGCATTGAAGTGTCAAGAACCTATGATCATTCGCCTTATCCTTCTACACATCTGAGAAATTTGTAATCCGATTCCTTTTCTGCTTCAAATATTATGATAGTCTGTTGACCATGGGTTAGGGCCTTCTCTGCGGGCTTCAACCATAATCAGAAAAACATCCAATCAAATTTATGTTGACTATGATATTTACAATGATGTAAAAGAATCTTTAGACTAGGAGAAATAATGCTTCAACATCCTGCCATTTACAGGAGCACCCAGTAAATCTGTTCCATCTATATCTGTGAGAAAAAATGCATGGTCACCTTTAAAAGCTTTTATAATATATGGTCCCATCCATATATTATCAAACTTGTTATGCTTCCCTTTGTCTTCTCTCCTTGCATCCCATTTTAAAACTTTTTCACCAATATAAAAATCAGTCGCCTTGGTCCTTTTGTCAAATATTTTCTTGATATTTTCCTGGATGAGTTTTATTCTGTTATACACCTCTTCTCTTGTTTGTTGCAACTGAATCATTTCATGGATCCTTCTGAGTGCATCATTTGGTTCCACTTGTAACTCTTGCATTATTTTCATCACTGGATGTGCTATAGAATATGGAAAAACAACATCCATCCCATAGACAAGTTGGTATGGTGACATACCAACGGACTTCTTGGTAGTAAGCATATCAGCCCAAAGTGCACTAATTAACTTATTATGCCAATACTTTTTGTTATGTTCTAATAACTTCTTGATGATGTTTACTTGACTCTTATTGGATGATTCAACCAGTACATCACCTTGTGGGTAATAGGTTGTTGAGTGTCCTAAAGAAATATGATATTTATCACATGAGAATTCAATCATCTTTTTTGTTTAATTGTTGCTGCATTGTTAGTGATAATTTTCCTTGGGCAGCCAAATCTGGACAGGATATTGGTCTCAAGGAACTTTGTAATAACATCATCAGTGGCATTTCTGGAAGGGGTGGCCTCTATCCACTTAGTGAAGTAATCTGTAGTTGTTAAAATCCACTTGTGTTGGGCAGAGGAAGGAGGATGAATTTAACCTATGAAATCCAAACCCCATTACTAGAATGGGCTTTCAACATAAATGAGTTTTAGTGGCAAGGGTATAAGTTTCTTTTTACCTTCAACAATTTAACACTTGTGGTAGGTTGTTACTTTCTTATGGGTATCAAAAAAAGGGTGGGCTAGTAAAAACTAGCCCTAAGAATTATATGAGTAGTAGTCCTCCAATACAGGTGGCCACCACAGTCTCCTTCATGAAAATAATGCATAATCTTTTCTGCATCATTCTTCACCAAACATTTGAGTAATAGGCCACCAGAATCTTTCCAATAAATGAGATTATCAATGATGCAAAATTTTATTGCCTTTAATTTCAGAAATCTAGCTTTAGTTTTTGTAAGACCAGGAGGAGCATTTAAATTGAGCAATACATAAAGCAAGTCTGCATACCAGGGAGAATTTAAAAATTCTTCATTGATTTGTGGAGTCACCTGCTCCTCTTGATCATCCAAATTTGCCACCAAGTTTATGTCCAGGGCTTGAAAATTGGACTCAACCATAAGTTGGGCAATTCCTTGCCATTTAATTAGTTTGGTAGGTTTTATTTACAGATCATATTACAAAATAGCCGCAATCCATTTCCTTCTTTTGCCATCTGGTACATTATGCATTAAAATATCCTTTACCGTAGAGTTAGGTACATAAAAAATTATGTGTGAATGAAAAATATAAACTCGAAAGTCTTTAATTGCTTCGACTAGTGCAAAGGCCTGTGGCCATTCTCTTCTGAAAATGCAATGTCCATTGCTAATTGGAATGTGGTATCAACATTCATTAGTCCAAAAGGAATTTTCACATACATGAAAGTGACCCATGGAGTGGTAAAAGTTGTTTTATCCTGATCTTTTGTATCAACTAAAACTTGGTATAGCTAGAGAAACCATCTAAAATGATATCCTACTTGATCCTATCACCTTTTGTAAGATATGGTCCATTTTGGGTAAGGGATAGTTATATTTCAACGAAAACTTATTCAAATTTCTGAATCAATGCACAATATGATTTCTCCAGTTTTCTTTCTAGTTGCTACTATGTTTGACACCCATTTGGAATATCTGAGGGGGACAGTTATTTTAGCATCATACATTCGTTTAAATTCTTTCTCAACTAAAGGTAACAAAACTGGATTTATCCTCCGAATTTTTTGTATGAAAGGTTTTTGTTCTTCTTTAATTGGAATTTTGTGCTATATGATATTGGAATTATAAACCTTCATGTCCTCATAATTCCAAGTGAAAAAATCAATGTATTCTTTGAATAGGGCTATATATCTTTGTTTGGTGACAATAGGTAATGTTTTTGAAAGTTTGATCATCTTTGGGTTTTGTTCAGTACCTATGTTTCGTTCCTCAACTTCCGCTCCTATGGGCTCAATTTTAGGCTTCCTTGCTACATCATTGAAGTCAAAAAGGTCTTCTAATGGAGCCAGTCCCCGGGGAAAAATGTTATCTTTTATTTGAAGTATTTCAAAATATTCTTTTTCAAAATCTATTTCATGAATTTCTAATTTAGGCACACTTTCATCTAAATGATTATTAACATCTCATCTAACACACTGGTTTTCCAAAGGATTATATACAACTATTTCATTTTCCGCATGATCTTCTGGTTGTATTTGATTTTGTTCATGATTATCCAAATCTAACTATGTTTCCTCAAACTCATCTTTTGACAGTAAGAAATTTTCAATTTGTTTGTCATTTCCGAAAACCTGGCAGTATCACATGTTATCTGGTATTGCAGGTCGATGTTTTATTTCGATTGTGTGTGGTTTGTTGGGGTGAGGTATTTACAAGTTCTTGCACCGACAGAAGACTATTAGCTATGACATTTTGATTTCTTGGAATTACTGCTAGGTCATATTCCACAAAAGTATATAAGAAATGGTGCACTACATTTCTGTAGGCTCTTAATCTCGGGTGTTTAGCAGAATATTCTCCTTTTATTTGTTTGATGATTAATTCTGAATCTCCTTGCACAACAATTCTTTTGGCACCTAATTTCTTAAGTAACTGCAGGCCTAACATCAGAGCTTCATATTCTACAATATTTGGTGCACTGAAAATTAAGTTTATAGGAATTCCCTTCACAATGATTATTAGATGGATTAGATAACCAGACTCCTGCTCCAAATCCTTCTTTACTATAGACTCCATCGAAGCTCATATTCTAGAAGAGTTCTAGAGGAGGATCTAATTGTTCTAGTTGAGCTGAGTTTTCAAGTTTATCAAGATTATTTCCAAATTGTGCTTCTATTTCAACATCAATGAATAATATGAACGAATCCAAATCAATGTGAATATAATATAGAGGGTAATTATGGGGTTTTTCTTGATTGCTTACCATATAATTCATGAGATTTTCCCTGTACAAACTTCTATGCTGGCCAAAGACTGGTATTGTAGCATAAGTCATATCTAGTTGAAGGGTTCCTTGTAACTTTTCTCCCCAAGAACGTGATAAAAGCATGCCATATTTAGGAGGAATGTCTACTATGAAAATGTCCATAACTAGGCTTTGGGCTAGGATTTGAGACAAAGTTACACACAGGTCCTTGATGAGACCTAAACACTTCACTTTACTTGAATCAAATGTGTATAGATATTTTTAGGGCCTAGTGATGTCAAGACCTAACTTTTCCATTACAGCTTTGGGAATTAAGTTGTGTGAAGCACCTGAATCTAGCATATCATTATATAGGATTTTATCATGCATGTTTAAGCTAACATAAAAAGGAGGGATTGCTCCTTCTTTTAACTTACCATCTACTTCTGGACCAAAAAGCAATTCAGGTTGATCATCATTAAGGTTGAAGGTGTCTACAGTTTCCCCTATCTTTAGTACTTCCATTACCTGAGTTTTGTATGTTTTTTTTTTCATTAGCTCTGTCAAAGGAATGGGAATTTTGACTTTGGCTAGTTCGTTTTCAAGATTAAATGATGATTAAATATTTACAATATTGGGAATGTCAAGTACATCGACAGTTTCTTTAGATTTAAGTAGGGTTTCCTGACTAGTGGTTGGAACATCAGTTTAAGTTGGTTTTGAAAAAAAATCACTTGTCTTTTTAGTAGAAACCTCTAAAGGTTTCTTACCAGGAGTTTCACCGGGTTTCTTAGAAGACTTTTCTACTATTTTCTTAGGGTCTGAATCAGAGGTAATTTTGGCAGGATGATCAGTGTTCTTCTTAGTATTATTGTCAGAATTTTTTCTACTCCTAAGATTATATTCTTTGTGAACCTCCATAATAGTGTTTTCAAATCCATGTTTATATTATTCAGATTCTTCTGACTCAAGCTCTATTTGGGCTACTTAAAATAGTTGTTGTTCTTCTTCTGTGAGAAAAATAGTGTCATTATCATGTAAACCCAACAAATTTATTTGGTTGTCTTCTTCCTCTTGAGGGATCTCTCCATTTTCATCAACATAATTATCCTGAAAAAGGGGTCTAATTTATTGGTTAGGTCCCCTTTTTTAATTTGTGGTTGATTTCTCCTATTGTTTTGATTTCAATTTTGGGGAGGGTTTTGATTTTCCCTGGGGATGTGCCTATCAATCACCATTCATTCCATTTCCCTCACTAAAGAATCTATCTTGGCATCAGTGCTAGAGGTTGATGCTTCTTCTTTTATGGTAACTCTGTTCTAAACCCTCATTCTAGCTCTTTTGGCCAACAAATTGGCCTCTAAGCTGACTAATATGCTGTGAATTTCCTCTAAAGTGCCAGAATTCCTCTCTCTTAACTGATAAGCTATGTCTAGTTCAAAACCGTCTGGAAACTTAATCAGCACTAGTCCTTCGGATGGTTTTATGTGAGTAGGAATAGCATTATAAATAGAGTTGAATCTATCACAATAATCCCGCACACTCTCTCCATTTTCTCTTTTGATATTTTCATATTCTGATAGAAATTGGAGGGGGATATTTTTAACTTTCCATCTATCTAGAAACTGACATTGTAAGACTGCTAGAGAATTAATGGTAGCATCTGGTAAATCTCTAAACCATTTCGTGACCTCACCTCCAAGGGTTTGAATGAATAACCTCATCATAACATCATCAGCATCGATCTCATGGAGATCAAAGAAATCATTCATTTTTTCTACATGTTGTTGAGAAGTAATGGGTTAGGTGTTAACGAACTGGGGTATTTTGGATTGATAATCTTGGGGCATAGCCCCTAGATTTTTAGGAAGAACCAAGGGAGTATAACGTGCAGCCATGATTGGAGGTGGAGGGTTGAAAATAATAAGTGGTGGATTAATAAGTGGTGGAGGAGGTGGAAAAGGATGAACTATATGTGAAGGAGAGGATGGATGAAGTGATGGAGATGAAGGTATTTGAGTTTTTATGAGAGGATAAGTAGTAGAATTTTCAGAGGAGGTTGGACTTACATATCTTTGGTGAATTGTTTAGGATGCAATGGATGAAGCAACAATATTTAATGCAGAAAATTCTACTAATTTTTTGAGATAGGCCTCTGTAACTGCTGAAGTGAAGTTTGATACCAAACCTTCAAGGATCTCAAAATCCTGGACAATTTCTTGATCAGATTTAGTTAAAGAAGGAAAATATTTAAGTGAATTTGGATGCAAAATAGATTGGTTAATGACCAATGTATCTGCCCAATTTTTGGATTTGCTTCTAAACAGGCTTTGCTCAAACTTTAAGTCAAAATTGATATCTTGTAAGGTTTCAAGCTTATTAGGAACAGATTGTGCTCTAGGGAGAGGATTATTACTTCCCTAACTTTCAGATGAACTGTTTTGTTTGACTGATTTTTGTGAAGTATCCTTAGGTATTTTCCCAATCCTTTGAGGATCATCCACTATTTCAGGAGGTTTGGGATCAGAATGGGATCTTGTATAAGGTCTCTTAGAAGTCAGCTTTGAAAATCAAAACACACACTATAAACTGTAACTCACACCAACCTTTTGAATTTGGAATTACACACTTTATTTTACAAAAAACAAAAGAGATAGAAATCTCTATGAAATATTTATACAGTGATTATTAAACCAGAGATTGAATTCGAAAGAAATTATGATTGATTTCAATTATTTTCCCCAGTATGGTTGCCACTATGTTAGCGTTCTATAATTTTCTAGAGATTGTGAGAACTAATCACATAGGCCAACGTCAAACCAACTTTGGAAACTGGAATCGAGCCATGCCAGTTTCATAGAGGGCTCTCTCTTTAAGTTTTAACTTTTTTTGGATAAGTTTTAGGCTAGTTATGATTGTACTTGGGTTTTTAGTTTTGTTTTGGATTTTGGAAAATTTATTGTATTCAATTGATTAATGTCTATTGGGCTATGGAGTCAAAAATATAACTGGATAGTTGCATCAACTTTTCACAGAGTAAACACAGGGCAAGATAGGAGTATTTATTGGATCTTTCGAATTTATAAATGGATTATGACATAAATATGAAAATATTCAACAGAAATAAAGAGCAATTAAGAATTCTTTAGTTTGGTATTCAGTGGAAAACATTATGATTGTAAACGCAGCCAGAATAAGGTAATCAACAATAAATCCTATTCATCACGCTTTCTACTTTAAAATTACAATTCAGCTGATTACATGAAAGATGAAAATGAAACATAATAACATAAGAAAAACATCACTGGTATTTAAGCCACAAGAATCCTGTGAATGGTCTGATTATTATTGATGCTCCAGTGCTTTGAAAAAGCTTACAATACTTCAATAGACAAAAATAGTTCTGATCTCAATCAATCGACCTTTGATACTTGCAAAACTGGATTATTTATTCAAAATATTACAATAATCAATGCCTGAATGACGAGGCAAACTACGTTTTCTGAAAATGAACAGAAATGAAAGAAAAATGATCTAAAAGAAGTGGATCTGCACTCTGGCCCTGTTCTACTGGAAATTTGTTTCTAAGTCACCACCTTTTTAGGATTGTGATGGAAAAACTAATTGTTGTGTTGGCACGATGACTTGTTATTTACTCTTGGTTTTCACAAAGTTTGTCTCGTCGCTCTTCATCGGGAATTGAGGCTTTCATAACCCTACGGTAGATTTCATCTACCTCAGTGTACTTTGTAAAAGTTGGTTTAGCAGTGAAAATGTGTTTTATTTCATGGTGAATAAAACTGATATCTTCAACTGCTTTATAGAACGCTTTACCTGTCAAAGAACCTTGAATAGAAGACATAGATGTAGACCTTGTTGTTTCTTTGATCTTCTTCATCTAATCCTCCTTGGGCATTAATTTTTCATTTATAACAAACAGTGATGGGAGAACTTTTTTAATCGGTGCATCAATCCTTGTAAGAAACCTGTTGATTGTTATATCCAGAGTATGACATTTTTATGTTAACTGTACCACCAATTTCTTTTTAATTAGAACTTTCTTTACTTCAAGAATAGTTTCAGTCCTATCATCTACTCCTAACTCCTCCAATTCTTGACTGTCCTTAGAGTTTATAAATTTAATGATGTTTCTAGTTGTATTGGGCATATCTTCTAGTTGAGTGTTTGCATCAAAAATTGCCTGATTTTCCTTTTCTACTAACTCTTTGTGCTTGAAGATAATCCTGATAGATGGCTATATTTCATTAATCTCTTAAAAAATGTTAGTCCAAATGATTTCTTTGACATTTCCCAGAGTGTAGCCAATGGAAGATTTAGTGGCTGACTTCTTCCATATTTCAACTTGGTTTTGAGCTCTCTGAAGCTCTCATGCATGATAAGTCTCAAACTTCCTCTGATGATCTTCAAGAAGTTTCACTTTGTCCTATTGATTTAGATTTATGCAGGAACACAACAGAATACACATATAACCATAAGCACAAAGATGCAACAAAAATAATTGTTCATTTTATTAATAAAAGAATGATTGAAATATGCTTACAAACATAATGGAAACAAGCTAGGGCCTTAGTAGCGTATCTCTGAGAAGAGATGCGGCGTACGCAGGCCTCTGAACTGTGTTACATTGAGGCTCGAAGGCCTATTACAGACATAATGGAAATAAATGAGATAGGGTAGTGGCAAATCTTATCTCTTAGAAGAGATGTGTCAGATACCAGCCCCTGAACTGTGTTACAGAACTGAAATGATGGGAAAAAGCGAGCTAGGGCACTGGTAGCGCTTATCTCTAAGAAGAGATATGTCAGCTACCAACCCATAAACTATGTTAAAATGAGGCTCGAAGGCCTATTTATTGTTGAGAAACAATGTAAAATCCAAAACGTCCAAAAACCTAACCCTAGGAGATGAAGCGCCAAAACTGTGGGCCCCGTTTGGGTAAATTGGTGTTTCAACTTCCCGAGGATGTAACTTTGGCATCCGATATCCGTTTGACACGCTCAATAGCTCGTTAGAAATATCTGTCTAAGGACTACAAATTTTGGTGTGAGTTGATCCATAGAACCATGTTGCTCCTGGTTTTCCCAAAAAATGTCGTTTAGGGCCTCAAAACGGCTCCAAAAGTTCAGGACCCGAAAAAATTGCTAAAAATAGTAAGTTGTGCTGAAACTTAAAAACACAAAGAACTGATGGCGGGGGTTCAAATGGAATAGGTGGGTGGCCACCAATATCCACCTGGATCATTATTGCCCCAAAATGGCTTGGGGCGTGCAGGACCTAAAAACCTGCTAAAAATAGTAAGCTGCTGGAAGTGAAAAGCTGCAAGAACTGATGTTGTCGGTCCAAATGGAATAGGTGGGTGGCCACCGATATCCACCTGGATCACCTATAGCTTCTGTTATCACTCCGCTAGATTCCCAAGGCTGAAGAAGGAATCCCAACAGAGGTAACCACAAACCAATATTTTGTCTTGATAGCTAGCCCTATCAAGCGGGAGAGGGCTCTCTCCAAATGGGTCACAGCCAAGAGGGCAGGAGAAAATAGGATTTTAGGCTAGGTAATTGGTGCAAGTGTTTGATTTGATTTAATTGAGGTTGGGCTCACTGAAATGAGGATTAGGTCAAAGGGACTAGATTAGGGCCAATGAGATGAAATTGCAGTCCATTCGATGGGGCAAGGTAGGTAGAAATTTTAACACTAAAAGGTGATTTTGGTGAGATGAATAGACCGGTGAGGAGCTAGGAAGAGCATATGAGACGAATTCTCCCTAAACTGAAGAAAATGGACAAATTATGCAAAATTTCCCAAAGCAGAGCATGAAAAACATGAATTCTGCATTTAAAATTGAAATTAAGCATATCATAGACATGAAAATGGTTTATGAGCTTACACTACATTCATAAAAATTCTCACAAAGAAGAAACTATGTCAAACATTCATACCACATGGATCCCAAAGAAATAGCTGCAATTTGTCATCAATATCCAGGCCAAAATGTTTCTTGATCAATACAAAAACTTTCAAACTGATGCCCACCTCCCCCCTCCTTTAAATACCTGAGCTAAATGGACCTCAAACCACCTCCTCTCATCCTCTGGGGTCAAATCCATGAGGTGAGGGAGATATTACATGAAAAGCTATACTGAAAGCTAGAGTGTAGGATGAGAAAAGTGACTCATTCCTATCTCTAGGAACTGATTCATTACACCTCAACTGATTGTCTTACCTAATGTACATTCATCTTGAAAATTTACATTAGCCATTTCTCATTTCCCAAGGTGAAAATTCAAACTGGAGAAAATTTGTTGAAGACTATGAAAATTGGAAATTTCCTGGCAAACGCGCAACGTCCAAGTAGAAAAAATAGCTTGTTTTCAAAGTTGGTTTTGAGTGCCTTCCCGGTGTCCAAATCAGCTCCATCATATCTCATTGGAAATCTCTCCGAGTCTAGTTTCCAAATATACCTCCAGTTTCCAAAATGGTGCTCATTTTCTCTGTCAAAAACTTGATCTCCCAAGACTAGTAAACACGCAACGACCAGGCCAAAAAGAAGGCAGAAACATGAAATTTTGGTGGTTTTTTTCATTTTTGAGGGACCATTTCTCCTCGAAATCTTCTGAAACTTGATAGGTTTGATTTCCTCCTCATTATAAACATGATGGTGGTGGCCATTTATCATTTGGAGGCCCCCAAAAATAGCGCAGCGTCCAAGTCGCTGTGCCTTTCGAAAAATTTCTGCGTGCAAAAGTACTAAAAAACACAAAAATGAACACAAGTGCAAAGTGTGCCAAAATTTATCAAACTTGTGAGAGTAATTGCTCATTAAGTATTTTAGGCTTGAAGTGACACCTCAAAAAGTATTTCTAACTTCTCTTTCTTCTTTTGCTTAGTCAAAGTTTGAATTTTTGCATAGGCTCGTTTGAGCTTGGCCTTTGCAATTTTGTCTGTTGCAGTAGTGTTTTCCATCCTACTTTGTATGTAATTATTTGTTGTTTATCTTCCTCCTACAATTTATCTTCCTCATTTTTTTGGCTTCCTTTCCTTTCTTTCTTCTTCCATAGGTGTCTTAGTGTCAAAACCCTAGGGAGGTGTGATGAGGTGGAATGTGATTTTTTAGGACTAGGGAATGGGATAGGGTAATTTAAGGGAGATAAGGGTAGGGATTTATGAATTAGGGAATGTGACAGGGAGTAGGGATATATAGGGTTTTGGGATAAGGTATTTATCACAAGTTTAGGGAATTTGGAGCCTAGGTAACTAATGTACCTAGGGCTTAGGGTTTTAAGGAAATGAAGGCTTAGGGAAAAGGAATGTCACTGTAGGGGTTTGGGAAAGGGTAGACTGAAATAGGGGAAGGGTTATGAAGGTTTGGAGTGAAATTTAATTGTAAATTATGTTTTGAGGGCAACTATGTTTTTTCATTAGAAGAAAACACCAAATTTATTCTGAACAAACTTATGCATTCAAAAAGACATTTGATGAAGATGAGTGAAGAAAATGGTAACGTAATAACTTGCTTGAGTCATGATGAATCACTGCTGAAGGTTTAAAAATGAATTTGTGAAGTTTTGAAGCCTTGTAGGTAAATTTTGAAGCAACTAGGTGAACACGCAATGTCCCTGGAAAATGTGCAGCACCATTGAAAAATACACTATAATTTCAGCCAAATGCGTAGCGTCCCTAGCAAATGCGCAGCGTCCCTGCATCACCGTTTTGCAGACCACATTTGGAGATCTTCCCAGTGTCCAAATTGGGCCCAAGATATCTTGTTGGAAATATTATCTTGTCTAATTTCAAAATATACCTTTTGTTTTCTATTTGGAATTAGTTTTCCTTGTCAAAAAATGATTTTCCCAAGGCTGGTCAAAAAGTGTTGAATGAAGGTGCAGAAATGCAGAGTGATGTTGAAAGAAACTTTTGGAGGCCTTCCTCAACTACAAATTGAGCTCATGATATCTCATTGGAAATATTTCTCTGTCTAGTTATCATTTTACTCATCAAGCAAGTAATTTTGACAATCTAGATATGAGAAAACGTGATTTTCCCAAGGTTACTCTAGAAGTGCAGCAACTCTCCTGTGGCACCTGTGTTTTTTTAAATTTCTCTAAAACCATGACACCTATGTAAAATATGAAGGAGGTTTTTATTTACTAAGCTATGAGGGATAAAAATCTCTCTCACATTTGTTAAGTTCATATTTTTTTTGTAAGAAACATAGTTTGAAGAAAAACTGACCCTATGAGTGGAAAATGACTTGAATCTTGGAATGAATTCTCAAAAAATGACAGAGACATGATGTTTATGAGATGAAATGACCTCATACTTACTGATATGACCTACCTTATGGCTCATCTTCTCAAATGTCTCGTTTCCATAGAAAACCCTAGCTTAGTGGGACAAGAAATTAAGGTTTGGTGCTTGTGAACAATGATGACTTCGCCACCCTTGGGAAAAATGGTTAAGAAACGAATCGAGGTCAATGAAAATGACGGAGATGAGGTGAAATTAGAGTAAAATCAAGCGGGATGGGTGGGATGAAAATATCAGTGCTAAAAACTTCTTTATTTCTTTTGTCTATAAAGTCATGTTTAGAAGTGTGGAGGCTAATTGATCTATAGAATCTCCTTTACTAGTATTAGCAGCTATAACAGTGGGAATAGATGTCATTAGAAGTGCTTCTAAAGGAGCAACTTGCTTGACTAGTTTCTTAATTTCCTTAATCCACGTCTCCATCTCTTTTTCCATCTGTTTCAATTGTGTACTCTGTTCAAGAATGAGTCTCAGCATATCTACCTTTTCTTTTTATATCTATGAAATTTCCTTGGCTAAAGGATCTTCTGTAGGTGGTAATTTCAACTGCTTCCTCAATGCTACAATATCAACATTCTTTTTCTTGATTAACTATTCTGTAGCATTGACATTTTCAAGGTCATAACCCAAATTGATTACCAAATCTTCCAAGGTTTTAATCCTGGTGTCTTCAGCAAAAGCTGAGACTTTCTCCATGTTGAGTTATGATTTGATATTTTCTAGTGTAACTTGCATTTTAGATAAAGACATGGCAATGTTAGTTATAGTTGAAAAGATCATCTCTCCAATTTGTTTATGCATCTCCATTTGATCCATGGGATTATATATTTGGAATCAAACTCAAAATATGTTTTCTTATATTCTGCTTCTCCTTTAGGCTGAGGAACTTGTGCTTGAAGAAAAGCCATTAGCATTCTTACTTTCTCTGCATCAAAGGCTAAAAATAGCCTACTTTGGGCACCTGAAGTTTGTTTCTAGAATTTGTTATATGTATTAATTTTCAAGGTTTCATTTTTTATTTTTATTTCCTTGAATATTTTCATGGTGCTCTTTTCTGGCTCACTTGAAGTTGAAGTACCTATTTGTATGATTTGCTGCTGATTTGAAGTACTCATTGAAGTAGTAGGAGATTGTCTAGGCTTCTCTCCTATTAATGAGGATATAAGAGGCTCATTTGTGTTGACAGTTGTCTGCTACTATGAATCCTTGCTAATACTTATTCTGGAACTAAGTTTAGCCTCATTTCTATACATAATTTTGAATCCTTCGCTGAAGATGTTTGTCTCTGAAGGAGACCTTTCTTCTCTATTCCTTTTAGCTATCTTTTCCTGATTTGTTGGAATCTGCAATGTTGATGATGACACTGGTTGTTCTTCTGCTTCATGCAATGTGTTCTCTGTCCACTCCATCTTGTTCTTGTACTGCTCTAGCTCTGGTCTTCTTGTATGAAAATAAGGAGTAGGTTTGACTTCTACCCTTAATTTAGACACAATGCCTAATGGGTCATATGACCAGGTGAAACTTAAATCAAATTGCATTTTATTTAATAGTTGATCTGCCTCTGCTGCTGCTTTTCTGCTATTACATATAAATGGGCCAATCTGAGTTTTTATCTTGAATTGATATTTCTTTTTAGCAGCCACTAAATGTACCTAATCCATGTTAATAATTTTCTTGATGAATTTCAAGCAAAAATCCTCATTGGGAGGAATTTAGGAAACTTGTATGGTTGTAGTTCACATCCAAAAACTCTTATTTCAGTGTAGTTTTCATACAGGTACCAATCTCCTATCTGAACTTGTTCTGTCAGCTGCAATATATTATGAATTTCTTCACTGATTCTAGGTTCTTCTCTATTGTTTAGAAGACTGATAGTTGGGTGAAAAAACATTTCAATGAAATACTTTTAGGTGAATTCATTCTACTCTTTCATGACCAAGGTGGTCTAGAAAATTACTGACTGTTGGTCACCTTTATCATTTAACTTTTGCAATGGCAATTTCATATTGTCTCCTTGGAAGTATATGAACTTATAAACTAGAATGGAGGTATATTTAAATATCTCTTCTGCCTTGAAATCAAGAAACTATTGATGGATGGATTCTGCAAGGAAATGGTTGAAATTGTACATAATGGAAGGCTTGGCATCATTGGAAAAGATAGACAAAAATCCTATAATAGCCTCATCTATGTATTGGTCAGAGTAGTAGCCAAGTAGGTAAGATAGGAGAATGGTTATTTGCTTGGTTCTCTCAGGGAAGAGGGATGAAGGATAAGGAGGATTTCTTTAGGGAATGTAGCATTTTGTGCTAGGAATAGTTCTAAGGTTTGAGTTCTCTTGCCAAGATCTAATCTCATATATATTTCAACCAGAGCTTCATGAGAGAATGGGGCACCATTATCAACCGTGGGAGCTAACATCATCTGTTCAATGGATTGAGGGGTTATGGTAAACAAAACTTGGCCATTAGAATTGACTATGACTCTCTGGTTGGGCAGGTAAGAGGCATGACATTTCCTAATGAATCAGGAGCACTGTGGGTTGGAGGAAAAATAAACAGGGAAGATTAGACTACCAGAGCTGGATTTCATCAGATTTTTCAATCCATTTGTCTTCCAGCCAACAGTATATCTCAATAATGTAAATATCAGAGTGTGTTTCATATATTTGATAATCTCTGTCAGCCATAGGGATATGATTAAGGCTAGAGGATGGAATATCAAAGGATATACATTTTCCTCGAGATCTTTATCATTGGAAGGAATAATGGCTATGACTGACAATGGAAAAGAGGGAAGAAAGAGGATATTGTGAGAAAGAATAGGAAAAGGAATGGAGAATGGTACAATCGGGTGTTTCTCAAGAAATTGTAGCGCTTATGGTTCAGTAAACAACCTGGAAACAATGAATTATAATAACCTGTAATGAGAAAAAGGTGTTTGCAGGGAGATTAAGCAGGTTTAATAGTGAAAAATCATGTTTCCGTTGATGGCGCAGGTTAACGGATAGGTAATTAAAATCACAACGGAACTATGGTGGGAGATATTTTAATTTTTAACAGGTAATGAAATGGTAGAGGAGGAGCGGTGCACAACGATCATCACAGCAAGCGGTATACTGGTTACAATTTTGGGGGGCGGGGGGGTAAGGCGGTTTGTTGTTTTATGCCTGGGGGTTCGAAATCATGTGGGGCTGCCACATATACTCTGGCATTTTTCAAATACAATTCTTTTTAGACCCCCCCCACCGCCCCCCCGCACCCACCCCCCCCCCCCCCCGCGGCGATAAACTTTAGAAGGCGGAGGGAGGTCAAAAGGTCACATGGGTCATTGGATGTCGACAAGCATGACGATGATCATTAGATATACAGGAATATGGGGATGATATATGCGATGATGTGATTGGTGGGTCAGGGCTTTATTAAATAATGCACCAGGAGATATGAAGGGAATTGTATAAGGAAATGTATGGAAATGTCTTAATGAAGTGAAATGAGGAAATATATGGTGGGGAATATAATATGGGATATATGGTATGGTTTAATGATTCTTAAGGGAAATGAAATGAAAAGGAAGTGTGGCGGGTAGGTTTTTTATGGTTTAAAAATTTCGAATATGAATTAAATAATCAGGATTTAAACCATACAAAATACTTTTTCCATAGGCACATTTATACTAGCAGCCAATCAAATCTTTTAAAACAGAATGAAGCTTTATTTTTCTTTCTTGCTTCCCTAACATTTTATTTATCCTTCTTTATTTAGAGCATATAACACCTGACATTTTGCTGACATGGATGCCTATAAAAATAATAATTTTCCTAACATTTTTTAATTTTTTATTCTTTTGCATCCATATCCTACCTTATCATTTAAAATTATTTAACTACTTATGCTAACTTATCAAAAACAAATAATGTTACAACATCTACCTTGGTTCAAATTAAATTATTGAACCAAATTTTATTTTCTACCTAACTAATTAATCTGTCAAGATTAAACAGTTTGAAAATTTATTTTTCACTACCTATTAACAAGCAATTTAAACATAATTCAATCATGCTTATACTATATGATTGAATTTTATTGAACTATTATGGCATTTTAAAGAAGTTGCACACAATTTATTTTTAGAAATAAGCTAAACTAAGAGTGTGGCATTTGGAGGTGCAACACTTTCAGAATTTATTGTTTTTCTTTTTGATGGGGTTCATATTCTGTTTTTTATTTATTTATTTAACATATACCCTCTTTTGATTTTTTATGTTATTCCCTTTTTTTATTTTGAAAATTATTTGCAGATTGGAAATCATTTTACAAAATAAATTTGATAGATAGAATAAACTCAGTCGCCTTGAGATCTTATGAAATATAGGACCCTAAAAAGGAAGAACTTGATTCTTCAGTTGAAAGAGAAATGCAACAGTGTCAATATCATACTTCAACGTTTTTTCAACAGGCTGGAACCCTTGACCAACAAGGGTTTGCCCTCAATCTTAGTGATAAATGAAAAGTTAATGCCCCTTGAAGACTACATCCACAAGCTCAAAGACATTGCTACTAATACAACCAAAGTTTAGCAACAACAAGGCTCGTGCTAAACACACTCCATGATACATTCTTTATCCCGCATGAAGTAAAACATATCTTTTTAGTAAAACCTACTTTTGCTAAATACACAGAAATGGATGAAGTCTATCACAGGGTAATAAAACTATCTATCCTGGATGAAGAACGTTGGGAACAGTTGATTGATTTACTAGATTAAAAGAGTAAATATGATATATAAGAGCCTCTGCCAATTCATGTGCCAACACGGTAGTAAAATGTGGTCCACGTACTAAACTGTTCCCACTACATCAGTACCTGCATTTGCACGATGCATTCCACAGAGGCTATAATTTGGTAATAGTTAGAGTTTTAAGTTCAATTTTAAGTCTAAAAATACCATCTCTGTTAGAGATTGTTGTAACCTTTTGTATAAATACTACAATTTTAGAAGTATCAAAGGTCGATTAATTGAGATCAAGATTATTTTTGTCTTTTGAAGTACTGTAAGATTTTTTCAAAGCACTGGAGCATCAATAATAATCAGACCATTCACAGGATTCTTGTGGCTTAAATAATGGTGATATTTTTCTTCTGTTATTATGTTTCATCGTTATCTTTCATTGTAATCATATGAATTCCAATTGCAAAGAAGAAAGCGTGATGAATAGGATTTAATTTTGAGTACCTTATTCTGGCTGCGTTTACAATCATAATATTTTCCCAATTATGAAGGCCAAACTAAATAATTCTTAATTACTCTTTAGTTCTACTAAATGTTTTCATATTTCTGTCATAATCCATTTTTAAATTTGAAAGATCCAGTAAATAGTCCTAGCTTTCCCTGTGTTTACTCTGTGAAAAATTGATGCAACTATCCAGTTATATTTTGACTCCATTGCCCAATAGACATTAATCAATTAAATACAATCAATTTTCCAAAATCCAAAACAAAACTCAAAACCCAAGTAAAATCATAACTAGCCTAAAACTTATCCAAACATAGTTAATCTTAAAGAGAAAGCCCTCTCTGAAACTAGCAGGGCTAGATCCCCCCAGTTTCCAAAGTTGGTTTGATGTTGGCCTATGTGATTAGTTCTCACAATCTCTAGTAAATTACATAACGCTAACATAGTGGTGACCATATTGTGGAAAGAATTTAAATTAATCATAATTCCTTTTGAATTTAATCACTATATATAATATTTCATAGAGATTGCTATCTTTTTTATTTTGTAAATAAAGTGTGTAATTCCAAGTTCAAAAGGTTGTTGTGAGTTACATTTTATAGTGTGTGTTTTAATTTTCAAAGCTCGCTTCCAAGAGACCTTATACATGATCCCATCATGATCCTGAACCTCTTGAAATATTGGATGATCCTCAAAGGATTGGAAAAATAGCTAAGGATACTTCACATAAATCAGTCAAATAGATCAATTCATCTAAAAGCCGGGGAAGTAATAGTCTTCTCCCTAGAGCACAATCCTTTCCTAATAAGCTTGAAACCTTACAAGATATCAAATTTGACTTAAATTTTGAGCAAAGCCTGTTTAGAAGCAAATCTAAAATTTAGGCAAATACATTAGTCATTGACAAATCTATTTTGCATCCAAACTCACTTAAAAAACTGCATTCTTTAACAAAATCTGATCAAAAAAATTTCCAGGATTTTGAGATCCTCGAAGGTTTGGTATCAAACTTAACTTCAGCAATTACAAATGCCTATCTCCAAAAATCAATAGAATTGTCTGAATTAAATATTGTTTCTTCATCTATTGCATCCCAAAAAATTCACCAAAGATATGTGAGTCCATCCTCTTCTGAAAATTCTATTACTTATCCTCTCATAAATTCTCAAAGACCTTCATCTCCATCACTTCATCCATCCTCTCCTTCACATATAGTTCATATTTTTTCAACTCCTCCACCACTTATTATTTTCAACCCTCCACCTCCAATCATGGCTACACGTTATGATCCCTTGATTCTTCCTCAAAATCTAGGGGCTATGCCCCAATATTATCAATCCAAAATACCCCAGTTCAATAACACCCAACCCATTACTGCTCAGCAACATGTAGACAAAATGAATGATTTCTTTGATCTCCATGAGATCGATGCTGATGATGTTATGATGAGGTTATTCATTCAAACCCTTAGAGGTGAGGTTAGGAAATGGTTTAGATATTTACCAACTACTTCCATCAATTCACTAGCAGTCCTACAACGTCAGTTTCTAGATAGATGGAAAATTAAAAAGAACCCCCTCCAAATTTTATCAGAATATGAAAATATCAAAAGAGAAACTGGAGAGAGTGTGCAGGATTATTGTTCTAGATTCAACTCTATTTATAATGCTATTCTTGCTCACTTAAAACCTCCCGAAGGACTAGTGCTGATTAATTTTCCAGATGGTTTTGAACCAAACATAGCTTATCATTTAAGAGAGAGGAATCTTGGCACCTTAGAAGAAATTCATAGTATATCAGTCAGTGTAGAGGCCAATTTGTTGGCCAAAAGAGCTAGAATGAGGGTTGAGAAGAGAGTTACCATAAAATAAGAAGCATTAACCTCTAAAACTGATGCCAAGATAGATTCTTTAGTGAGGGCAATGGAACGAATGATGGTTGATAGAAACATCCCTATGGAGAATCAAAACCCTCACCAAAATCGCAATCAAAACATGTTACACTAAAAACTGTCACCTTGACATTCTGCTAACTGTATGAGCTCATTAACACTCATACATACCTCCTCTGCAAGTCTTACAACCTTTAATCCTCATGTCAAGCCCTGAAACAAGAAGAAAAACCCTAAAAACCTCTGAAAGAATGGGTACGCAGGTAACATGAAGCCTGCTTGCGTTCCTGGCTTGGGTACGCAGGTAATGCATGGCTTACCTATGTTCTAGAATGCATTTTTCCTTAAGAATTCCTGCGTACCCCCTCCAAACTCAAAAAGGCGAGAAAGTAAAGTTAAAAATTTGGTTTGAGGTCAATTCTAGAAGCTTCTAGATGAGATTTTTTGGGGATGAGTACGCTTTGATAAGGTGCATTTATCCTCACCTTAAGGAACTAATCCCTTGATGTGAGGAGTCTATCCCTTTGAAGGAGGATTCTATCCCTACAAAGGTGGAATCCTAACCTCCTCATTTGCTCTATAAAAGGAGGCATTGGGTAGCCTCAAATGGTTAGATTTTGGAGGTTGAGATTTTGGAGATTGAGAATTGGAGGTCAAGCTTTATGTGTGATTGAGTTGAAGTGTTGTTGAGATTTAGTCTTCTTTCTCTTGAGTTTTTGAGAGGAAAGATCACATACCTCTTTATGCTCCTGGAGGAAGAGTGAAAGACTTATCAAAGTAGAGGAGACTCCTGCTTCAGACCCCAGGAAGGCCTTTCAAACATCAAGGCTAAGGTTGTAAGGTTCTTCTGTTATTTTAAGATTAATACAATCAAGTTTTTTTTTTCTCAATAAATTGTCATTCGATTGTTTATTTCAATAAGTTGTCGTTTGATCGTTTATTTCATAGATTCCGTGATCACTATGATAGGTATATTTTATGATTATTTGTTATACAGGTGCTATTGATATTTTCTTATTAGTGATTGCAGGTCGACGAAAGACGACACTTTCTTGCGATGAAATAACTCTTGTTGCAACGAAAGGATTATTGTTGCGACAAAAGATCTCTTGTTGCGACGGAAGGATTTTGATGCTACGGAAGCACTACGACTGCAAATAAGAATTTGGATCTAAGGTAGGATCGACACCTTCATAGAATTTATTTGTAAAATGAATATATTTAGAGAAAGACAAACTTAGTTGTTCGTTTGTTGCTAGATTGTCTTCTGACACTAGGGAGATCGGTCTTGTCCGCAAGAACGATTTATCCGACCAAGAAATTGGCGACTCCATTGGGGAAAGAACTTGTTGTTTTTGGTTCTCTTTTGTTTTGATTTGAGGAAACAATTTTCTTGGTTTTTGATTGATGGATATCTACCTGGGTAGGTTACGTTTTCTCTGTTTTTGAAAATTTTGAAATCTTTTGTGTTTTTCTTGAATTTTTTTGGGGACCACACTTTGTTCTTTTGCACAGTGCGGGAAATTTCGCACTTTCCTTGAGTAAACAGTGTGGGACCGCACCTGTTACTTCTGGGAGCCTACGTACCCTGTTAAAATTTTGGAGAAACTCCAGATTTCTTTTTTCTTTCAGTTTAGTTTAGATTTAATTTAGGATTCTTAGCATCTACCCAGATCTGTATTTCTCTGTCAAAAAGCCTTGTTTATGAGTTTCTTTCAGCAAATTCTTCATCTCATCAATCTCCATTAAGTTAATTGGGTGTTTTGAGTCTCTTTTTTGAGAAATTATTAATTTTATTTCCTTTGGTCGTTACTTGGAGGTTTGTCTCAGTCTTTTCACAATTTTACATCTTTTTTCTTTTGTTTTTGCGGCTAAATTGTGTATGAGTGTTAATCGCCTTTGAGTGTTTTTTGATCTTTGGAACTCTCACCCGATTTTCTTGACTTCAACTTGATTGGTTCTTAGATTACATTAGAATCATATTATGTTTGAGAATTCTCTTGCATAGATCACATTTGCATAATTAGAATTCTCATTTTTAGAATATGAATGAAAAATGTGCATAGATTACATTTGCATACTTTTCAAGTGAATTGTGCATAGATTACAACTGTATAGTTTACATTCTGAAAAATCAATCGTAGATTTAGATCAGTTTTCTTTGATTCGAATTTACATGTTTTTATGCTTGTTTTAAAAACACAAAAATATAAAAATTGTTTTGGGATTGATTTGCATTAGTTTTTCTTGATGAAATTAGTGCATTAGATAATTTGTTATATTTTCTCTTAGTGATCATTTTTTTGCATTGTTGGAAGTGAATGGAAACTCTCTCCTTACTTTAGTTAGGATTCATCGAATTGAAAATATTACATTATCATATTCAATTGCATTCATTTTTGGGTCAGGTCATAAGACCATTGGTTTCGTATCCATTTACCCTTTGAGTAATAACAGCCTAAATAACACAACACTTAATTAAAATTCATCTAGTAATTTTTACATTTTTAGGGCTCTTTCCACCAATCTAGCTCAGGATTAGTGCTTTGGAATAGGTTGTATTTAACTTTCCAAAGCAACTAAAACAAACAAGTAGATAAATCTTGCGGTAGGAAATAAATCCAATTGTAATTGGTACAATCTGGAAGCTTCTCTTAAAGGATTCAATCACGAGATCATGTCCGAACCTTTGAAACAATCAATTCTGTTTCATTGGGAAAGATAGAATATTTTGCACGCATTACAAATGGTAAACCTCAGATTAACCATTGTCGAGGAGCCTGGGGTCACTTGTCAGTAAACCTTGGATTGACCATGTCGAGGAACCTTCAAGGGGATTGAGCTTTGGTACTCTGCCCTTGCGCGTGGAATCGGATCGTAGACTATTCCCCCAGTTGTATTTGTTACTGTTGGTAACCTTAGTGTCCATAAGCTTAAGATTATTTCCTAAGGTGACGGTGAAGGAAAGATCTCACTGTACCTGGAGCGGATGTCGACTAGACTCACATGGACTCTCTGGAGGGTTATCTTCACTCGAGATGGTTTTGTGAAGAAACTTGTGCCAATCTGTTTCATTAAGCAGGTTGTCGGGGTAACTGTTCCAACCTCCCTTTCTGTATTAAATTATATGATGTTGGATTTCATCACCAACTAGTGTTTTTAGTATGGGAAGTTACTGTTTGTGTGTGGTTTGACTCGTAGATTTGATAGCCCGTGTTAATTTGTTTGTTTTTACTTTTTGAGACCATAGGTGTGAATTGTGAATTTTAATTATTAGGTGTAAATTGTGAATTATTAATTTTAGTTTTAAATTGTTAATAAAATTCACTGAAGTTGAATATAATGGAAACTGTTCCGGAATTTACCAACCAAGGAACCCCTCTTAACGAGAATCATAGTAATTTTCCTTCCTTTGGAAATGTTGGTCCTCCTTATATGGCCACTTTGTCATTACCTGTATTTACAATAGATTTATCGATATGGTTATTTTCAACTTCGTTGGCCCCGAATACTCCAATTGTTCCACCTCAACCGGATGCTTCACCTCAACAGAGTTCACCATCTCAACATCAACAACCTTTTGTTGACCCTTTACCTTCTTTGCCTAATATTTCTTCCTCCATTTCTTCCTCTTCACCTGGTAAAAGCCTTGACACTAGTAACCAGGTGGCTAAGAAGAAGAATAAAGGGAAGAAGAAGAAGAAGAAGAAGCAAGATAAGAAAGAAGTCAACCAACCAACCATGGGTGTAAGTGTTAGTTGTGTTGAGGAAACCTCCAACATGCATCGTAAACCCAAATACCCTTGCAGGATTTGTAAGGGTGACCACTTCCTTATCAATATTCCCAGTATTCCAAAGGTCTTGGAAGTGTGGTCAGAAAAATATCATCAACTTTCTGTTGATCCATCAACCAGTGATAGTCAGGTTCCTGGGAAAAAGGGTAAAGTTAGGTTTCCTTGTAAGTCATGCAAAGGGAGTCATCAAACTCACATTTGCCCTCACATGGATGAAGCCTCAAAATTGTTGGAAAACCTTATTGTTCCACAGCAATAATTTCCAACTTGTTACCGTAAACTTTCTCCCAACCTATCGTCAACTGATGGAGTGATTGATCTAATTTCAAGTACATTCAATCCCACTTTTCCATTGGAGAGTGAAACTCATATCACTGAGGTTGATGATCCATTAGTTGATCAAGTGGTCGATTCGATTTCACATTCAGTCGATCCCATTCTCCCTATAGAGAGTGAACTTCATACCGCTCAGGTTCTTCTTGTTACATCAGATTCTTCTACGCCGGGGAGCATTTCACCTGTTTCTACAGAACCCTCTCCAAGTACTGAGGTCTTTTCCTTTGATTGGAATAGACTGACAGAACCTCGTCTTACTTCCTCCATCCCTTTCCAAATCATTGTGAAGTTTGGTGGTAGGGAAATACACCGCACACAGGTAGATGAAGGTGCTTCTGTTAGTATTTTATCCTCAACTGCTTGGAAAGATTTGGGTTCCCCTCAGCTTGTGCCTATTACGCAGAATCTGAAAGCTTTTAACAGAACCATTAGTGAACCTTTAGGGATCCTTCCTAAGTTCTCTATTACTTTGGAAGGTAAAATTGTCTGTATTGATCTTATGGTAGTTCGAAGCCCCTTGGATTTCAATTTACTCCTTGGGCGAGACTATGTCTATGCAATGAAAGCTGTAGTGTCGACACTCTTTCACATGATGTCTTTCCCTCACGATGGGAATATTGTGACTGTAGACCAGCTTTCGTTCCCTAGTCTTGATTCGACTACCAACAATCCGACATCCCTGAATTTTCCTCATACGCAAGTGGTATCTACCCCACCACGGGTTAATTATGTGGAAACTAGTCCCATGTTCTCAGTTACCGATGTAAGCAAGCCTCTCACTTTTTTCTCGACTTCCTATGACTTAGATCCAGTAATTGACATGGAAAACTCTATGAGATTATTTGAACGCGATGTTCTTATCCCTTTTTAGTCCCTTGACATGTGTTCCTTCCAGAGAACTCTTCTTCCTTCTGATGAAGACCTCTTGGAAGCCATGATCAAGGTGTGTCCATTGACATGTGTTTCTTCCAGTTGGAAGCCATGAATCAGTGAGTCCGAGGATAGTTCCTTTTACTATGTCAACCTCGTTAAAAAATGAATCAGTGAGTCTGAGGATAGTTCCTTTTACTGTGTCAACCTCGTTAAAAAATGAATCAGTGAGTGTGAGGATAGTTCCTTTTACTGTGTCAACCTCGTTAAAAGATGAATCGGTTAATTCGAGGGACGTTCATGATGCGGAACCTCGTTAAAAAATGAATCGGGTGCGAGGACGGTTCTTTTCCTGTGTCAACCTCATCAAAAAATGAATCAGTTGGTCTGAGGATAGTTCCTGTTACTGAGTCAACCTCATTAAAAAATGAATCAGGTATGAGGATAGTTCTTTTCCTGTGTCAACCTTGTTAAAAAATGAATCGGGTGCGAGGACAGTTCTTTTTCTGTGTCAACCTCATTAAAAAATGAATCAGACAGTGCGGAAAGTTCCTATTGCGAGTGGGATTAACCTCGTTAAAATGAATCGATCCAACGATGAGGATAGTTCTTTCTGTGCCAACCTCATTAAAATCATTAGGTATATTGTAGAGAGTATATTAATAGATTAGAAATAATTAGTTTCAGAGGATAGTTCCTTTTACTATGTCAGCCTCGTTAAAAAATGAATCAGTGGCCAAGGATAATTCCTTTTACTGTGTCAACCTTGTTAAAAAATGTATCGGTTAATTAGAGGATAGTTCCTTTCTTTGTGTCAACCTCGTTAAAAAAATGAATCGGTGAGTGTAGAGGATGGTTCCTTTTACTGTGTTAACCTCGTTTAAAAAATGAATCAGTGAGTGCGGATAGTTCACACATTCTTAGTCAACCTCGTTAAAAAATGAATCAGTGAGTTTGAGGATAGTTCCTGTTACTGTGTCAACCTCTTTAAAAAAATGAAACATGTCTTTGAGGATAGTTCCTTTTACTGTGTCAACCTCGTTAAAAAATGAATCAGTCAGCGATGAGGAAAGTTCTTTTCCTGTGTCAACCTCATTAAAAAATGAATCAGTAGGTAGATTTTAGAGAGTAGTTTAATAGATTAGAAATAAGTAGTTTATGAGGATGGTTCCTGTTACTGAGTCAACCTCGTTAAAAAATGAATCAGGTATGCGGACAATTCTTTTCTTGTGTCAGCCTCGTTAAAAAATGAATCAGTTGGTTAGAGGATAGTTCCTGTTACTGAGTCAACCTCGTTAAAAAAATGAATCAGGAATGAGGACAGTTCTTTTCTTGTGTTGTCAACCTCATTAAAAAATGAATCAGTAGGTTATATAGGTAGATTGTAGAAAGTAGATACGAGCATAGTTCTTTTCCTATGTAAAGCTCGTTAAAAAATGAAACAAATCCTCCCCTAATTGAGTCAAGTCTTTGACTGGATCTCATAAATGTTAAGTCATATATTTAGGTTGGTTATTTCAGTTTTTGCATAATTTTCTTATAGTTTTAGGTCAGGTCTTTCATATGATCTCGTAAATGAACCTTCATTCAATCCAGCTATTTATTACCAGTGTACTTAGTTGAATGAAATGGAGCTGGGGGGCATGCACTCTAGTAGTTACGCTTAGGGGGAATCAAGCATAGTTTTCTCTCTATTTCAAGCTTGTGTAAAAATGAAACCACTACGAAGCATAGTTTTTTCTGTTTCAAGCTTTTGTAAAATGAAACCTATCTTGAGTCAATTTCGGTTATTTTGGAGCTCGTTAAACTCATGAAAATCCCGAGATTATTTTTCTATCTTTCATTCTGCGTAAAACACATGAAAATTCCAAGTTCTTTCCATCTTTTTCTATCGTAAATTAAATTTAAAGTCGGCCAAAGGAGTACATTTTTATCCCTTTTTCGAACTCGTTAAAATTTACAGAAAAAGTGAAACTACCGAGTGTAATTTTATCGCTTTTTCGGATTCTTGAAAATTTTGAAAAAGCAAAACCTTGGAGTTCTCTTTTAAGCCCTTTTCAGACTCTCTAAAAATGAAAATATTGTCGAGCACTTGATTATTCAAACTCGTCAAATTAAATGAATGATCATCCCTTCAGTATAAGTTTACCCATTTTACGGACTGAAATGGACTATTTACGAAAAAGCTATACGTTGACTAATTACGGTCACTAGAGTTCTCTCCCGCATCATTTTATCCTTTTTCTTGCTCGAGAGACTAAAATTATGAAAAAGTACACCCATGGAGTTTTCTTAAATTTTCTCTTTTGACTCCCTAAAATTGAAAAACACTGATTTTCTCCTATACTGGACTCGTTAAAATTTAACAGTAAAGGACCTGTTCAATTTCAAGCAAGAACGAACCACTCCTTCTTAGGGATTGAATCTTAAACTAGGTTGGACTCATCCAAAGGATGAGCTTATAAACAAGGAAATGTTATCCTCCTCAAGATTGTCAAAAATAAAGAGGTACTTGCCAGAAATGGTGGGGGAAAAGAGAGAAAAATGAACCTGTTTGTTGTATTTTGATTATTTGAAAAGCCATTAACCACTCTTGAACATGACACTTTTGTTCACTTGGGTTGGGAAATCCTTTGCCTAACAGTTAATCAAACCATTTTGAAAGTCTTCAGCTGGTTTCTGGGTATTAGCTTTGGGTCAATTTTCACCAAGCCATCTGCAGTGTCGTTATGTGTTCAAGAGGACAATTCAAACAAACCATTCATTTTCAAAATATCTGTCATCCATTTTTACCATCCCTGAGTTAGTCCTTGCCAATATATTTTTTCAAAACTTTATCTATGATTTCGTGTTGTGGGCTTGCCTACGACAGATCACTTTCTATCGATGATAGCTCATTATCTAGGAAGTGATCTATAAATCATCAGTACCTTGAAATTTGCATGCCTCAATGGTAGGTTTCTTGCCTTCGACAACAAGTTGCATCATTGACCTTCAATCGAATGATTCCGTGACATGTTCGACTTCAACTCATTCATTCACATTTCATGGATTGTACTGAATAGTTTGAGAGCCATTGACATTACTGGTGGTTACTCTCACACTTGTTAACATTTTACATTATTGACTGGTAATCAAGTGGTTTCTACCATGTTCGACTTCAACACATTTAATCGCATGGATAGAATCATACTAGTTCAGGAAGCAGAAATCAAGACCCTGGATCTATTTTCCACCATCCAAGCTGTGAGGATTTTTATTATTATATAGTAGACTATTCATTATAAATGGCTACGTCCATGCTGTGTCTACACTATTGATGTAATATTAAAATCATTTCTGTATCAGAACAAGTTTAGTTATTTTTTATCTGAGTATGGGAATGCCTACCTCAGTGATGATATGATTACATATATATATTTTGCATTGAATGTTTTTACAGGTTCCGACTGGGGTGTCCATAGGATGATCCTTGAAATGATAAAGTACTTCACTCTGCATATATGATAGACTTCATTTTCATCTATTCCAGACTTTGCACTTTAGGGGGCAATCTGTTACACTAAAAACTTTCACCTTGACATTCTGCTAACTGTATGAGCTCATTAACACTCATACATACCTCCTCTGCAAGTATTACAACTTTTACTCCTCATGTCAAGCCCTGAAACAAGAAGAAAAACCCTAAAAACCTTTGAAAGAATGGGTACCCATGTAACATGAAGCCTGCCTGCGTTCCTGGCTTGGGTACGCAGGTAATGCATGGCTTACCTGCGTTCTAAAACGCAGTTTTCCTTTGGAATGCCTGTGTACCCCCTCCAAACTAAAAAGGTGAGAAAGTAAAGTTAAAAACTGATTTGAGGTCAATTCTAGAAGGTTCTATATGAGAATTTTTGGGGATGGATACGCTTTGATAAGGTGCATGTATCCCTCACCTTAAGGAACTAATCCATTGATGTGAGGATTCTATCCCTTTGAAGGAGGATACTATCCCTTAAAAGGTGGAATCCTAACCTCCTCATCTACTCTATAAAAGGAGGCATTGGGTAGCCTCAAATGGTTGGATTTTGGAGATTTATATTTTGGAGATTGAGAATTAGAGTTCAAGCTTTATGTGTGATTGAGTTGAAGTGATGTTGAGATTCAGACTTATTTCTGTTGAGTTTTTGAGAGGAAAGATCACATACCTCTTTATGCTCCTGGAGGAAGAGTGCAAGACTTATCAAAGTAGAGGAGACTCCTGCTTCGGATCCCGGGAAGGCCTTTCGAACATCAAGGCTAAGGTTGTAAGGTTATTTTGTTATTTTAAGATTAATACAATCAATTTTTTTTTTCTCAATAAATTGTCGTTCGATTGTTTATTTCAATAAGCTGTCGTTTGATTGTTTATTTCATAGATTCCTTGATCACTATGATATGTATGTTTTATGATTATTTGTTATACAGGTGATATTTAATATTTGCTTGTTTGTGAGTGCAGGTCAACAAAAGACGACACTTTCTTGCGACGAAAGAACTCTTGTTGTGACGGAAGGATTATTGTTGCGACAAAAGAACTCTTGTTGCGACGGAAGATCTCTTGTTGCGACGGAAGGATTTTGATGCGACGGAAGCACTACGACTGCAAATAAGCATTTGGATATAAGGTAGGATCGACACCTTCATAACATTTATTTGTAAAACGAATATATTTAGAGAAAGACAAACTTAGTTGTTCATTTGTTGCTAGATTGTCTTCTGACACTAGGGAGATCGGTCTTGTCCACAAGAATGATTTATCAGAGCCAACAAATTGAGTGACTCAGGGGAAAGAACTTGTTGTTTTTGGTTCTCTTTTGTTTTGATTTGAGGAAAAGTTTTTCCTGGTTTTGATTGATGGATATCTGCCTGGGTAGCTTAAGAATTTTCTCTGTTTTTTGAAAATTTTAAAATCTTTTATGTTTTCTTGAATTTTTCTAGGGACCGCACTTTGTTCTTTTGCACAGTCTGCCGGTAGTTTTACACTTTCCTTGAGTAAACGGTGCGGGGACCTTTATTACTTATACAGGAGCCTACAAACCCTTGTTAAGAATTTTGGAAAAACTCAGTTACTTCTTTCGGTTTAGTTTAGATTTAATTTGGGATTCTTAGCATCTACCAGATCTGTATTTTTTGTATTTCCTCTATCAAAAAGCCTTGTTTATGAGTTTCTTTCGACAAATTCTTCATCTCATCAATCTCCATTAAGTTAATTGGGTGTTTTGAGTCTCTTTTTTGATAAATTCTTAATTTTATTTCCTTTGGTCATTAATTGAAGGTTTGTCTCAGTCTTTTCAAAATTTTGCATCTTTTTGCTTTTGTTTTTGCAAAAAAATTTCCCCCTCATTGTGTAAATTGTGTATGAGTGTTAATCGCCTTTGAGTGTTTTTGATCTTTGGAACTCTCACCCGATTTTCTTGACTTCCACTTGATTGGTTCTTAGATAACATTAGAATCATCTTGTGTTTGAGAATTCTCTTGCATAGATCACACTTGCATAATTAGAATTCTCATTTTCAGAATATGAATGAAAAATGTGCATAAATTACATTTGCATACTTTTCATGTGAATTGTGCATAGATTACAATTGCATAGTTTATATTCTGAAAAAATCAATCTTAGATTTAGATACTTTTTTCTTTGATTTGAATTTAGATGTTTTTATGCTTGTTTTAAAAAACAAAAAAATAAAAAATTGTTTTGGGATTGATTTGCATTAGTTTTTCTTGATGAAATTAGTGCATTAGAAAATTTGTTATATTTTCTCTTATTTATCAATCTTTGCATTGTTGGAAGTGATGGAAACTCTCTCCCTATTTTATTTAGGATTCATCGAATTGAAAATATTACATTATCATATTCGATTGCATTCAGTTTTGGTTCGGGTCATAACACCATTGGTTTCGTATCCATTTACCCTTTGGTAATACTTGACCTAAATAACACAACACTTAATTAAATTCATCTAGTAATTTTTACATTTTTAGGGCTCTTTCCACCAATCTGCTTCGAGTTAGTGCTTTGGAATAGGTTGTAATTAACTCTCCAAGATAGTAAAAACAAACAAGTAGACAAATCTTGTGGTAGGGAATAAATCCAATTGTAATTTGTATAATCTGGGAAGCTTCTCTTAAAGAATTCAATCACGAGATCATGTCTGAACCTTTGAGACAATCAATTATGTTTCATTGGGAAAGATAGAATATTTTGCGTGCATTACAAACGGTAAACCTCGGATTAACCATTGTCACGGAGCTTGGGGTCACTTGTCGGTAAACCTCGGATTAACCATGTCAAGGAACCTTCAAGGGGATTGAGCTTTGTTACTCTTCCCTGGCGCATGGGATCGGATCGTAGACTGTTCCCCCAGTTATATTTGTTACTGTTGGTAACCTTAGTGTCCACAAACTCAATATTATTTCCTAAGGTGACGGTGAAGGAAAGATCTCACTGTACCTGGAGCAGACGTCGACTAGACTCACTTGGACTCTCTGGGGGTTTCTCTTCACTCGAGATGGTTTTGTGAAGAAACTTGTGCCAGTCTGTTTCATTAAGCAAGTTGTCGGGGTAACTGTTCCAACCACCCTTTCTATATTAAATTCTACGATGTTGGATTTCATCACCAACTAGTGTTTTTAGTACGGGAAGTTACTATTTGTGTGTGGTTTGACTCCTAGATTTGATAGCGTGTGTTAATTTGTTTGTTTTTATTTTTTGAGACCATAGGTGTGAATTGTGAATTTTAATTGTTAGGTGTGAATTGTGAATTTTTAATTTTAGTTTTAAATTGTTAATAAAATTCACGAAGTTGAATGGAATGGCAATTTTTAAGATTTAATTTACCAACCAAGGAACCCCTCTTAACGAGAATCCTAGTACTTTTCCTTGCTTTGGAAATGTTGGTCCTCCTTATATGGCCACTTTGTCATTACCTGGATTTACAATAGGCTTACCGATATGGTTATTTTCAACTTCGTTGGCCCCGAATACTCCAATTGTTCCACCTCAACCAGATGCTTCACCTCAACAGAGTTCACCATCTCTACGTCACCAACCTTCTGTTGACCCTTTACCTTCTTTGCCTAATATTTATTCCTCCATTTCTTCCTCTTTGCTTGGTAAAATCCTTGATGCTGGTAACCAGGTGGCTAAGAAGAAGAAGAAAGGGAAGAAGAAGAAGAGCAAGCAAGATAAGAAAGAGGTCAACCAACCAACCATGGCTGTAAGTGTTAGTTGTGTTGAGGAAACCTTCAACATGCATCGTAAACCCAAATACCCTTGAGGCTTTGTAGGGTATGACCACTTCATTATCAATTTTCATTATTCCAAGGTCTTGGAAGTTTGGTCGAGAAAAATCTCAATCAACTTTACGGTGATCCATCAACCAGTGATAGTCGGGTTCTAGTGATAGTCGGGTTCTGGGAAAAAGGGTAAAGTTTGGTCTCATTGTAGGTTATGCAAAGGGAGCCATCAAAATCTCATTTTCCCTCATATCGATGAAGCCTCAAAATTGTTGTAAAACGTTATTGTTCCACAACAAAAAATTCAACTGGTTATCATAGAATTTCTCCCAAACTACCATCAATTGAAGAAGTCACTTGATCTAATTCCAAGTACAGTCAATCCCACTCTTCCATTGGAGAGTGAAACTCATATCACTAAGGTTGATGATCCATTAGTTGATCGAAGTGAATTCGATTCGATTTCACATTCGCACGTTTCATTCTCCTTTATAAGTGAACTTCATACGCTCGAGGTTCTTCTTGTTATATTATCTGTGTGCTGTACGCGGGGGAATTTCACCTGTTTCTGCAGAACCCCCTCCAAGTACTGAGGTCTTTTCCTTTGATTGGAATAGACTGACAGAACCTCGTCTTCCTTCCTCCATCCCTTTCCAAATCATTGTGAAGTTTGGTGGTAGGGACATACACCGCACACATGTAGATGAAGGTGCTTTTGTTAGTATTTTATCCTCAACTGCTTGGAAAGTTTTGGGTTCCCCTCAGCTTGTGCCTATTACGCAGAATCTGAAAGCTTTTAACAGAACCATTAGTGAACCTTTAGGGATCCTCCTAAGTTTTCTATTACTTTGGAAGATAAAACTGTTTGTATTGATCTTATGGTAGTTCGAAGCCCCTTGGATTTCAATTTACTCCTTGGGCGAGACTATGCCTATGAAATGAAAGCTGTAGTTTCGACACTCTTTTGCGTGATGTCTTTTCCTCACAATGCTAATATTGTGACTGTAGACCAGCTTTCGTTCCCTAGTCTTGTTTCGACTACCAATAATATGATACCCCTAAATGTTCCTGATTCTAAAGTGGTATCTACCCCGCCACGGGTTAATTATGTGGCAACTAGTCCCATGTTTTCAATTACCAATGTAAGCGAGCCTCTCACTGTTTGCTCATCTTCCTTTGACTTAGATCCGGTAATTGACATGGAAAACTCTATGGTATTATTTGAAACGCGATCCTCTTATCCCTTTTGATCACTTGACATGTGTTCCTTCCAAAGCCTCTTCTTCTTCTGATGAAGACCTCTTGGAATCATGATCCAAGGTGTGTCCATTGACATGTGTTTCTTCCGGTTGGAAAGCCATGAATCGGTGAGTCCAATGAGTCTAGGATAGTTCCTTTTACTATGTCAAAATCGTTAAAAAATGAATCGGTGAGTCCAAGGATAGTTCCTTTTACGTAGTCAACCTCGTTAAAAAATGAATCGGTGAGTGTGAGGATAGTTCCTTTTACTGTGTCAACCTCGTTAAAAAATAAATCAGTGGTCTGAGGACAGTTCCTTTTACTGTGTCAACCTCGTTAAAAAATGAATCAGTGGCTAGTGAGGAGAGTTCCTTTTACTGTGTCAACCTCGTTAAAAATGAATCAGTGTATCAAGAGGAAAGTTCCTTTTCTTGTGCCAACCTCGTTAAAAAATGAATCAGTGAGTATGAGGATGGTTCCTATTATTGTGTCAACCTCGTTAAAAAATGAATCAGTTAGTTCGAGGATAGTTCCTTTTACTGTGTCAAACTCGTTAAAAAATGAATCAGTTGGTGAGCATAGTTCCTATTATTGAGTCAACCTCATTAAAAAAAGAATTAGTCGGCGATGAGGATAGTTCTTTTCCTGTGTCAACCTCATTAAAAAATGAATTAGTATGTAGATTGTAGAAGGTAGATTAATAGATTAGAAATAAGTAGGGTCGAGAGGATAGTTCATTTTACTATGTCCAGCCTCGTTAAAAAATAAATGTCCGGTGGGCGAGGATAATTCCTTTTCTTGTGTCCAACCTTGTTAAAAAATGAATCGGTTAGTCAGGATAGTTCCTTTTCTTGTGTCAACCTCGTTAAAAATTGAATCGGTGAGTGCGAGGATAGTTCCTTTTGCGTATCCAACCTCATAAAAAATTAATCGGTGAGTCTGAGGAGTTCATTCTGCGAGTCAGCCTCATTAAAATAGATCGAGGGTATGAATGAGTTCTTTTCCTATGTCAACCTCGTTAAAAAATGAATCGGTTGGTCGGAGGAGTTCCTATTGCGAGTCAGCCTCGTTAAAAAATGAATCGATGGCGATGAGGATATTTCTTTTCTGTGTCAACCTCATTAAAAAATGAATCAGTAGGTAGATTGTAGAGAGTAGATTAATAGATTAGAAATAAGTAGTTTATGAGGATGGTTCTTGTTACTGAGTCAACCTCGTTAAAAAATGAATCAGGTATGAGGAAAGTTCTTTTCCTGTGTCAACCTCGTTAAAAAATGAATCAGTTGGTCAGAGGATAGTTCCTGTTACTGAGTCAACCTCGTTAAAAAATGAATCAGGTATGAGGACATTTCTTTTCCTATGTCAACCTCATTAAAAAATGAATCAGTAGGTAGATTGTAGAGAGTAGATACAAGGATAGTTTCTATTATTGTGTCAACCTCGTTAAAAAATGAAACATGTTTCCATGAGCATAGTTCTTTTCCTGTGTCAAGCTCGTTAAAAAATGAAACAAATCCTCCCCTAATTGAGTCGAGTCTTTGAATAGACCTCGTAAATGTTAAGTCATATATTTAGGTTAGTTTTTAGGTCGGGTCTTTCATATGATCTCATAAATGAACCTTCATTCCATCCAGCTATTAATTACCAGTAGTGTACTTAGTTGAATGAAATGAAGCTGGGGGGGCATGCGCTCTAGCAGTTACGCTTAGGGGGCATCAAGCACAGTTTTCTCTCTGTTTCAAGCTTGTGTAAAAATGAAACCACTCTGAAGCATAGTTTTTCTTTGTTTCAAGCTTTTGTAAAAATGAAACCTATCTTGAGTCAATTTCAGTTATTTTCAAGACTCGTTAAACTCATGAAAATCCCGAGATTATTTTTCTATATTTAATTCTCGTAAAACACATGAAAATGCCGAGTTCTTTCCGTCTTTTCCTGCTCGTAAATTAAATTGAAAGTCGGCCACAGGAGTATATTTTTATCCCTTTTTCGAACTCGTTAAAACTTACGAAAAAGTGAAGCCTTGGGAATCCTTTTTAAGCCCCTTTCGAGACTCTCTAAACATGAAGAAGATTGCTGCAGGAGCACTTGATTATTTGAACTCGTTAAAGTAAATGAATGATCGTCCCTTCAGTATAAGTTTACCCCTTTTACGGACTGAAATGGAATATTTACGAAAAAGGTATACATTGACTAATTATGGTCAATAGAGTTCTCTCCCACATTATTTTATCCTTTTTCGGGCCTGAGAGACTAAATTTACAAAAAATTACACCCACGGAGTTTTCTTAAGTTTTTCTTCTGACTCCTTAAAATTGAAAAACACCAAGTTTCTCCTATAATGGATTCGTTAAAATTTAACAGTAAAGGACCTGTAAATTATAAACAGGAATGAACCACTCCTTCTTAGGGTTCGATTTTATACTAAGTTGGACTCTCATCAAGAGTTAAACATAAACAAGAAAATGTTATCCTCCTCAAGCTTGTCCAAAA
Organism: Pinus albicaulis; assembly: GCA_034641835.2. NCBI lineage: Eukaryota > Viridiplantae > Streptophyta > Pinopsida > Pinales > Pinaceae > Pinus > Pinus albicaulis. The sequence continues at coordinate 805,039,790 of CM076582.1, read as the reverse complement.
ATAAAGAGGTACTTGCCGGAAATGGTGGGGGAAAAGAGAGAAAAATGAACTGTTTGTTGTATTCGATTATTCGGAAAACCATTAACCACTCTTGAACATGACACTTTTGTTCACATGGGTTGGGAAATCCTTTGCCTAATAGTTAATCAAACCACATTGAAAGTTTTCAGTTGGTTTCTGGGTATTAGCTTTGGGTCAATTGTCACCAAGCCTTCTGTTGTGTCGTTATGTGTTCAAGAGGACAGTTCAGATAAACCATTCATCTGCAAAATATCTATCATTTATTTTGACCATCCCTGAGTCAGTCCTTGCCAATATATTTTCAAAACTTGATCTATGATTTCATGTTGTGGGCTTGCCTACGATGGATAACTTTCTATCGATGACAACTATTTATCTAGGAAGTTGATCCAGAAATCGTCAGTACCTTGAAATCTGCATGCCTCAATGGCAGGTTTCTCACCTTCAACGATAGGTTGCATTATTGGCCTTTGATCGAATGATTCCGTGATGTGTTCAACTTCAGCTCATTCATTCACATTTCATGGATTGTACTGAGTACTTTGAGAACCATTGGCATTATTGGTAGTTACTCTCACACTTGTTAACAGTTTACATCATTGAATGGTAATCAAGTGGTTTCTACCATGTTCAACTTCGACACATTCATTCACATGGATAGAATCGTACTATTTTGAGATGCGAAAATCAAGACCCTAGATCTAGTTTCTACCATCTAGGCTGCGAGGAATTTTTGTTATTCATTTATACAATGGACTATTCATAAATAGATGGCTGTGTCCATGCTGTGTCTACATGTCTATACTGTGATGTATTCAAAATCATTCCTGTATCATAACAGTTTAAATCAGTTTTCTAGTTAGTTTTGATCTGAGTATGGGAATGCCTACCTTAGTGATGATATGTTTACATATATATTTTTTGCATTGAATTATTTTACAGGTTCCGACTGGGGTGTCCACAGGATGATCCTTGAAATGATAAAGTACTTCACTCTTCATATATAACAGACTTCATCTTCATCTATTTTAGACTTCGCACTTTAGGGGGCAATCTGTTACACTAAAAACTATCGCCTTGAAATTTTGCTAATTGTATGAGCTCATTAACACTCATACATACCTCCTCTGCAAGTCTTACAACCTTTAATCCTCATTTCAAGCCCTGAAACAAGAAGAAAAACCCTAAAAACCTACGAAAGAATGGAGTACGCGGGTAACATGGCTTGATTGTGTTCCTGGGTTGGGTACTACCTTGAGTAATGCATAGCTTACTGCGTTCTAGAATAATTTCCTTAAGAATTCTGCGTACCCCTCCAACCAAAAAGGCGAAAGTAAAGTTAAAAAGTTGGTTTGAGGTCAATTCTAGAAGGTTCTAGATGAGATTTTTTGGGGATGAGTACGCTTTGATAAGGTGCATGTATCCCTCAACTTAAGGAACTAATCCCTTGATGTGAGGATTCTATCCCTTTGAAGGAGGATTCTATCCCTACAAAGGTGGGATCCTAACCTCCTTATCTGCTCTATAAAAGGAGGCATTGTGTAGCCTCAAATGGTTAGATTTTGGAGGTTGAGATTTTGGAGATTGAGAATTGGAGTTCAAGCTTTATGTGTGATTGAGTTGAAGTGCTGTTGAGATTTAGTCTTCTTTCTGTTGAGTTTTTTAGAGGAAATATCATATACCTCTTTATGCTCCTGGAGGAAGAGTGCAAGACTTATCAAAGTAGAGGAGACTCCTGCTTCAGACCCCGGGAAGGCCTTTCAAACATCAAGGCTAAGGTTGTAAGGTTCTTCTGTTATTTTAAGATTAACACAATCAAGTTTTGTTTTTCTCAATAAATTGTCATTCGATTGTTTATTTCAATAAGCTGTCGTTTGATCGTTTATTTCATAGATTCCTTGATCACTATGATAGGTATGTTTTATGATTATTTGTTATACAAGTGCTATTGATATTTTCTTGTTAGTGATTACAGGTCGACGAAAGACGACACTTTCTTGCGACGAAAGAACTCTTGTTGCGACGAAAGGATTATTGTTGCGACAAAAGATCTCTTGTTGCGACGAAAGGATTTTGATGCGATGGAAGCACTACGAATGCAAATAAGCATTTGGATCTAAGGTAGGATCGACACCTTCATAGCATTTATTTGTAAAACGAATATATTTAGAGAAAGACAAACTTAGTTTTTCGTTTGTTGCTAGATTGTCTTTTGACACTAGGGAGATCGGTCTTATCCGCAAGAACGATTTATCCGGCCAACAAAACAATAGGATAAATCAACCATATATTAAAAAAAGGGGACCCTACCAACAAATTAGACCCCCTTTTCAGGATAATTATGTTGATGAAAGTCGAGAGATACCTCAAGAGGAAAAAGACAACCAAATAAATTTGTTGGGTTTATAAAATAATGACACTATTTTTCTCATGGAAGAAGAACAACAACTATTTTCATTAGCCCAAACAGAACTTGAGTCAGAAGAATCTGAAGAATATAAACAGGGATTTGAAAATGCTGTTATGGAGGTTCACAAACAATATAATCTTAGGAGCAGAAAAAATTCTGAAAATACTGCTAAGAAGAACACTGATTATCCTGCCAAAATTACCTCTGATTCAGATCCTAAGAAAATAGTATAAAAGTCTTCTAAGAAATCTAGTGAAACTCCTGGAAAGAAACCTTCGGAGGTTTCTACTAAAAATACAAGTGATTTTGTTTCTAATCCAACTCAAATTGATGTTCCAACCACCAATCAACAAACCCTATTTAAATCTAAATAAACTGTCGATGTATATTACATTCCCAATATTGTAAAGATTTAATCATTATTTAATGTTGAAAATGAACTAGCCAAAGTCAAAATTCCCATCCCTTTGATAGAGCTAATGAATAAACAAACATGCAAAACTCAGGTAATGAAAGTGCTAAAGATAGGGGAAACTACAAATACTCTCAACCTTAATGATGATCAACCTGAATTTCTATTTGGTCTAGAAGTAGAAGGCAAGTTACAAGAAGAAGCAGTCCCTCCTTTCTATGTCAGCTTAAACATACATGATAAAATCCTAAATAATGCTATGTTGGATTCAGGTGCTTCACACAACTTAATGCCCAAATTTGTAATGGAAAAGTTAGGTCTTGACATCACTAGGCCCTACAAAGATCTATACTCATTTGATTCAAGTAAAGTAAAGTGTTTAGGTCTCATCAAGGACCTGTGTGTAACTTTGACTCAAATCCCATCCAAAATCCTAGTTATGGACATTGTCATAGCAAACATTCCTCCTAAATATGGCATTCTTTTATCACATTCTTGAGGAGAAAAGTTACAAGGAACCCTTCAACTAGATATGACTTATGTTACAATACCAGTCTTCAGTCAGCAGATAAGGTTGTATAGGGAAAATATCATTAATTATATGGTAAGCAGTAAAGAAAAACCTCATAATTACCCTCTATATTATGTTCACACAAATTTGGATTCATTCATATTATTCAATGATACTAAAATTGAAGCGCAATTTGGAAATAACATTGATACACTTGAAAACTCAGCTCAAATAGAACAATTAGATCCTCCTCTAGAACTCTTTTGGAATATGAGATTTGATGGAGCATGTAGTAAAGAAGGCTCTGGAGCAGGAGTCTGGTTATCTAATCCATCTAATAATCATTGTGAAGGGAATTCCTATAAACTTAATTTTTAGTGCACCAACAATATTGCGGAATATCAAGCTCGATGTTAGGCCTACAATTACTTAAGAAATTAGGCGCCAAAAGAATTTTTTTGCATGGAGATTCATAATTAATCATCAAAAAAATAAAAGGAGAATATGTTGCTAAACACCCTAGATTAAGAGCCTACAGAAATGCAGTGCTCGATTTCTTAAATAATTTTGTGGAATATGATCTAACAGTAATTCCAAGAAATCAAAATGCAACAGCTAATAGTCTTGTTATTTCTGCAAGCACTTGTAAAATGCCTCACCCGAATAAACCACATACAATTGAAGTAAAATATCGACCTGCAATACTAGATAACATGCAATACTAGCAGGTTTTCGGAAATGACAAACAGATTGACAATTTCTTACTGTCAAAATATGAGTTTGAGGAAACTCGGTTAGATTTGGATAATCAGGAACAAAATCAAATAAAACTAGAAGATCATGTAGAAAAAAAAAATAGTTGTATATAATCCTTTGGTAAACCAGTGTGGTAGATTAGATGTCAATAATCATTTAGTTGAAAGTGTGCCTAAATTATAAATTCATGAAATAGATCTTGAAAAGGAATATTTTGAAATACTTCAACTAAAAGATAATATTTTTCCCCGATGATTAGCTCTGTTAGAAGACCTTTTTGACTTCAATGATGTAGCAAGGAAGCCTAAAATTGAACCCATAGGAGAAAGAGTTGAGGAATGCAACATAGGTACTGAACAAAACCCAAAAATGATAAAATTGTCAAAAAAATTAGCTATTGTCACTAAGCATTGATATATAGCCCTATTCAAAGAATACATTTATGTTTTCGCTTGGAATTATGAGGACCTGAAGGTTTATGATTCCAACATCATACAACACAAAATTCCAATTAAAGAAGAACAAAAACCTTCCAAACAAAAACTTCAGAGGATAAATCCAATTTTGTTACCTTTAGTTGAGAAAGAAGTTAAACGAATGTATGATGCTAAAATAATTGTCCCCCTCAGATATTCCAAATGGGTGTCAAGCATATTACCAACAAGAAAGAAAACTGGAGAAATCAGGTTGTGCATTGATTTTAGAAATCTGAATAAGGATTCTCTGAAAGATAACTATCCCTTACCCAAAATGGACCATATCTTACAAAAGGTGATAGGATCAAGTAGGATATCATTACTAGATGGTTTCTCTCACTATATCCAAGTCTTGGTTGAACCAGAAGATCAAGGTAAAACAACTTTTACCACTCCATGGGACACTTTCATGTATGTGAAAATGCCTTTTGGACTGATGAATGTTGGGGCCACATTCCAAATAGCAATGGACATTGCTTTTTCAGAAGATATTGGCCACTTTATTGTAATCTATCTGGATGATATAACTGTGTATTCAAAATCTAACGAAGAACACTTGAGACATTTGAAACGAGTCTTTGAGAAATGTAGAAAATTTGGTATATCTTTAAATCCTATGAAAACACTATTTGGATTGGAAGAAGGCAAACTGTTAGGACACATCATATCAAAATATGGAGTTAGAATTGACCCTAAGAGAATTGAAGAAATCCTAAAGACAAATCCCCCAAGAAACATTAAGGAACTTAAATCCTTCATAGGTAAAATAAATTTTATGAGAATATTTATTCCTAATCTCGTTGAACTCCTTAGAAACATAACCAATATGCTCAAGAAAGACTCTGAAATCAAATGGAGCATAGAGGCTAGGAAATATTTTGACATGGTAAAACAGGCATTAACTAAAGCACCAATGTTAATCAGTCCGGACTTTTCTAAAGATTTTATAATCTTTTCTATTGCTTCTGAGCACACTGTTGCAGTTGTTTTACTGCAGAAAAATAGTGAAGGATTTGAGCAGCCAATAGCCTTCTTCAGCAAGGCTTTAGGAGATTCTTCTCTCAAGTAAAACATCATGGAAAAACATGCCTTTGCACTAATCAAGGTAATTAAATACTTTAGAGTTTATATTTTGCATTGACACGTAATTGTTTATGTACCTAACTTTGTGGTAAAAGATATTTTAACGCAGAATGGAGCAGATGGAAAAAGAGGAAAATGGATTGCAGTTATTTTGGAGTATGATCTGGAAATAAAACCTACCAAACTAATTAAAGGGAAAGGACTTGCCCAGCTTATGGCTGAGTCCAATTTTCAAGCTTTGGACATAAACTTGGTGGCAACTTTGGATGATCAAGAGGAACAAGCGACTCCACAAATCAATGAATAATTTTTAAATTCTCCCTAGTATCAAGACCTGCTTTACGTATTGTTCAATTTAAATGCTACTCCTAGTCTTACAAAAACTAAAGATAGATTTCTGAAATTAAAGGCAATAAAATTTTGCATCATTGATAATGTCCTTTATTGGAAACATTCTGGTGGCCTATTACTCAAATGTTTGGTGAAGAATGATGTAGAAAATATTATGCATGATTTTCATGAGGGAGACTGTGGTGGCCACCTATATTGGAGGACTACTGCTAATAAAATTCTTAGGGCTGGTTTTTACTAGCCCACCCTTTTTTCTGATATTCATAAGAAAGTCACAACATGCCACAAGTGTCAAATATTTTAAGGTAAAAAGAAACTTCTACCCTTGCCACTAAAACCCATTTCTGTTGAAATCCCATTCCAGAAATGGGGTTTGAGTTTCATAGGTGAAATCCATCCTCCTTCCTCTACCCAACACAAACGGATTTTAACGGCTATAGATTACTTCACTAAGTGGATACAAGTCATCCCTTCTAGAAATGCCACTAATGTTTTTATTACAAAGTTCTTTGAGACCAATATCCTGTCCAGATTTGGCTGCCTAAGGAAAATCATCACTGACAATGCAATAGCCTTTAAGTCCAAAAAGATGATTGAATTTTGTAATAAATATCATATTTTTTAGGAAATTCAATAACCTATTACCCACAAGGTAATGGACTGGCTGAATCATCCAATAAGATTCTGTTAAACATCATCAAGAAGTTATTAGAATAGAATAAAGAGTCTTGGCATAATAAGTTAATCAGTGCACTTTGGGCTGATAGGCTTACTACCAAGAATTCCATTGGTATGTCACCATACCAACTTGTCTATGGGATGGATGTTGTTTTTCCATCTTCTCTATCACTGCCAGTGATGAAGATAATGCAAGCATTACAAGTGGAACCAAATGATGCACTTAGAAGGATCCATCAAACCATTTAGCAGTAGCAAACAAGAGAAGAGGTGTATAACAAAACACAACTCATCCAGGAAAATATCCACAAAATCTTTGACAAAAGGACTAAGGCAGCTGATTTTGCTATTGGTGAAAAAGTTTAAAATGGGATGCAAGGAGAGAAGACAAAGGGAAGCATAATAAGTTTGATAATATATGGATGGGAACACATATTATAAATGCTCTTATGGGTAATTTTGCATTTTTTCTCACAAATATGAATTGAACAAAGTTACCTAGTGGTCCTGTAAATGGAAGGATGTTGAAGCATTATTTCTCCTAGTCTAAATATTATTTTACATCATTATAAATATCATAGTCAACATAGATTGGATTGGATTTTTTGCTGATTAAGGTTGAAGCCCGCAAAGAAGACCCTAAGCCATTGTCAACAGACCATCATAATATTTGAAGCAGAAAAGGAATTAGATTACATATTGCACAGATGTGTGGATGGATAAGGCTACTGATCACAGGTTCTTGACACTTCAATGCATGGAAGTGCCATCCCCAGCTAGAGCCACTGTTAGGGTCCTATATTTCATAGGATCTCAAGGTGACTGAGTTTATTCTATCTGTCAAATTTATTTTGTAAAATGATTTCCAATCTGCAAATAATTTTTAAAAAAAAGGAGATAACATAAAAAATCAAAAGAGGGTATATGTTAAAAATAAAAATAAAAATATAGAATATGAACCCCATTAAAAAGAAGAAAAAAAATAAAATTTGAAAGTGTTGCACCTCAAAATGGCACTACTCTTAGTTTAGCTTATTTTTGAAAATAAATTGTGTACAGCTTGTTTAAAATGCCACAATAGTTCAATAGAATTCAATCATATAGTTTAAGCATGATTGAATTAGGTTTAAATTGTTTGTTAATAGGTAGTGGAAAATGATTTGTCAAACTGTTTAATCTTGACAAATTAATAGTTAGGTAGAAAATAAAAATTGGTTCAATAATTTAATCTGAACCAAGGAAGGAATAAGTCATATAAGTATATTAGTTGTTAAAAATAAAAATGTTGAGTTGCTAGTCTAAATGCACTCGGATGAAAGAGAAATTGTTAAAATGTTAGGGTAGAAAAAGAAATGGAAAGTCAAGGATAGGTAGAGAATAAAAATTAAATTGGAGATGAAAATAGGATTTTATCCTAAGATTATAACTTTGGATATAAGAATATGTGATAAAATAAATTAACCAAAGTTTAAATGGTTAATAGCTACACTAATATTTTCCAACCCCATCATCCAACTTTCGCCCGAATCCATTAAAAATCACTCCATATTTCAACTAATCTAGCCAACTCATATTTCATCTGACATCCCATATAACTCCTCGTCCCCCCTCTTCCATCTTAAGGTTACCAGCCAGCGGGGGGGGTCCTAAGTTGGAGGTTTTAAAAACCGCCCATTAAAACTGCCACCTCTGATTTTTCGTTATTCGGGTCCCCTCTGCCCGAAACCACTTACCAGCTAAGCTCACCCCTGAACACAGTTTCACTTATGTAAAAACTCGTCATGTCCACGTCACGCTCCCCTTGTCCCATCACACCTATGTGGAATTGTTTACCGCACCTTTCTACCCGTTTGGCATTTAATTTTTTCCCTCCCATTACTTAGTCCCATTGATGAGTTAATGTTGAGTTAGAATTGTTGATTAGCGACCCCGCTCCATAATTTTCTTAATAAAACCCATAATTCCACAATAACCTGCACGGACTCAATTGGACGCAATACTTTTTTTTGCTGTGTAGGTCGCAGCTACTGTTGAGAGAGAGTTTTCGACATTGTTTCATTTCCCTGTCCTAATCACAGTGATCCGAAAAATCACTATTTTTCCATCCAATTGTTTCTAGGCCAAGAATTTTCGTCCTTTTCTTCCATTTATGTCCGAAAACAAATCACCAAGATGCCTCCCAAAGGCAAGGAGCTTGAAGAAATTCCAAACCCTCTCATCCACCCATCAATCGATCTTTCCCATATCCCATTGGCAGACATGGACTTAAAGATCCATGAAACCCTGTGTGATTTCGACTTATTTGATATTTATTACTGGATGGAGGACCAATTCATCAATCAAATGGATGAAATCAGATTGTGGAACTCCAATCTGCCTTACTACATTTTCCCTCAAACCCACAGAGCACCTGAATTTATCAGAAAGTGCCACTCATGCTACGATCCTAGTCAAAAGGCTATCATTTCCCCTACAGGAGAAATCCTGTTTTCTATCACTTCCCAGACAATTAATCAAATTTTGTAGGCCCCTGTTATTTAAAAAACCACTCTTTTCTCCCATGAAACCCTCACAGAAGCCTATCAGAAATTGGACTTTTCCAAAAGAGATAAAACATTGGAATTATTTATAGCTGCAAATACTCATTTGCCCAAAAGAAATCCTCCTTATCCTTCCTCCATGTTCCTCGATAGAACCAAGCACATTATCACAATCCTTTCCTATCTTCTTGGTTACTATTCTGACTAAAATGCAGATGAAGTTATTATTGGTTTCCTCTCTATTTTTTCTATTAATTATAAACCTTTCGTCCTCTTCAATTTCAGTCATTTTCTAGCTGATTCTATCCATGACCAATTTTCCAAGCTCCCTACTGAATAATTTTTCAAGTATGCATCAGTACTGGTCTATCTTTTTATCTATTTTCAGGGAGACAGGTTTCCATTCACATTGCAGAAGCTAGATGAAGAAGGGAACCAAAAGTTAGTTATTTTTTGGAATTCCATAGGAATGAAATTCAAAGGAGAGTATTCATATAAGAAGTTCATTGAAATGTTTGTATATCCAACAATGAATCTTTTGAGTAGTAGTGCAGAACCAAGGATTAGTGAGGAGATTGTGAAGGTTTTGCATCTATCGAATCAAGCCACAACAAGGGACTGGTACCTTTACCAGAACTATACAGAAATCAGAGTTTGTGGTTGTGACCTACCACCTTACAAATTGCCTAAGATCCTCCCATGAGGATTTTTTCATTGGAATATATCAGACAAATGCTCAGGGTAGATGAAATCCATTTTTTTGTTGCAAAGAAGAAATCAAAGTTCAAGCTCAAAACTTAGATTTTTCCATTCATTTGTAACACTAGAGCAACAGGGGAAAAAGCAGACAAGTTATTAAAAGAAATGAAGTTTATTCTCATCTTTACTTGGTTATATGACCCATTGGGAGTGATTTCAAGGCTCGGAGTGGAAAATAAGTTCACTACAAATCATCACACAGCAAGACCCGAGATTGAACAATATAAAAATTTGTTAGAATGGAAAGAAAACACTCTCCAGGAAGTAGAAGAATATGCAGTATCTACCTCAAACATACACACTCTATTTACACAAGAAAATATAGGGAAAAGAGGCAGAGAAGAACAGTCATCCCCAATGACTGAAGTATCAAGTCAAGTTTTCTGAATGGTATACAGAAAGAGACCTAGACTCTTTTCAACAACTAGTACAACCAATGAGTTGAAGAAAGAAACATTTGGCAAAGTTGGAGATGAATCCATTTTTGCATAGCCTGGTAGACATAATACTCAGTCTCCCACTCATTCTACCACTTATTATGAATAGCAAATGATTCAGACCAGTAAAGACAATCAGAAGGATAAAGAAGAGGATATCTTTCATATTTTCAGAGAAATTAAGAAGAAAAACCAGGTGTTACACCTAGACACTTATAATCAATTCTGGAAACATTCTTCCAATTCTCAGGCCCGAATTCTCTCAATATTTGACTCCGAGAAAGGAAAGATGCAGTTGACATTTTTGCAAGCTTAGATTCCATGGCCTAAGACTACCCCGAATTACAAGAAAAATTCCTTTTATTTTGATGTAAAATATGTGCATCTAATTGATCAAATTTAACTACACAAATAGACTGGCCAAATGATTTCTTATACTTTAACAAACACTACTATAAGCTTATCCAAAATGTAGGTCACCTTGGCCAACACTCGGTCACAACTCAAGATTGAAAGGGTCTCTTTACTAGCTAAAGACACTAGGATCAAAGCTCTATAAGGTCTGGTAGTAAATATTGGATATGACCCCTCTAACATTAATGCTGCAAAGGAAATAATCAAGAAGAAGAATGTTGATATAGCAGTATTAAGAAAGAAACTCAAAATGCCAGCCACCAAAGATCCAATGACTAAATAAATCGAGGAAACATAGTCCCAAAAATCGGACATGATGAAACTCATCATGGAACAGAGTCTACAAATAAATCAAATGGAAGCAGAAATGGAGAAACTCATCAAAGAAAAAGAGGAATTTGTCCAAAAGGTTGAAACCCCCATGGATGTAATCCCTATTGCTACTGTCCCCATCACTACTACTTCCACCACAGGTACAACAGAAGGAGTTAAGAAGCTTGCTGAAGCTGTTTAGAACTTATCCCTTCAGACATAAGATATTAAGAAGTTGCAGTATTAGTTAAAAACACTACAACATCAGAAAGAAATTGGAGAGAGTGAACATGTAGTAGAGCTACATAGAGAAAGAGGACAAATTGAAAGATTGTAGAAGGAAGTTAGAGATTCTTACCTTGGAAACACACTAGGGTTAGTCAAAGAGATTATATGGGGAGAAAATATTGAATATGTGAAAGAGATATGGCCTAGCATCAGAATTATTTTTTATCAAAAATATTTACTGCAGAAGGCTCAAAAAACTATTGTAACTATTACAGAACAATCTGAGGAAAAGCCTACTACAACTATTGAGATAATTAAATTTTTGAATTCTAAGGACAGTAATGAACTTGAAGATTTGGGTATAGATGACAGGACAACAACCATTTTAGAAGTAAAGAAGATTCTTACAAAGAAGAACGTGATTCTTCAGTTGAAATAAAAATGCAGCAATGTCAATATCATAGTTCAACGTTTTTTTAGTAGGATGGAACCCTTGATCAGCAAGGGTTTGCCCTCAATGTTAGTGATAAATGAAAAGGTAATGCCCCTTCAAGACTACATCCACAAGCTCAAAGACATTGCTACTAATACAACCAAAGTTTCAAATATTCAGGGTGCAACAAGAGCAAGGCTCGTGTTAAACACACTCCAAGATACATTCTTTATCCTGCATGAAGTAAAACATATCTTTTTATTAAAACCTACTTTTTCTAAATATGCAAAAATGGATGAATTTTATCGTAGGGTAATAAAACTATATATCCCATATGAAGAACGTTTGGAACAGTTGACTGATTTAATAGATTAAAAGAGTAAATATGATACATAAGAGCATCTTCCAATTCATCTTCCAGCAGAGCAGTAAAATGTGGTCCACGTCCTAAACTGTACCCACTAAATCAGTAGCTGCATTTGCACAGTGCATTCCACCGAGGCTATAATTTGGTAATAACTAGAGTTTTAAGTTCAAGTTTAAGTCTAAAAATACCATGTCTGTTAGAGACTGTTGTAACCTTTTGTATAAATACTACAGTTTTAGAAGTATCAAAGGTCAATTGATTGAGATCAGGATTATTTTTGTCTTTTGAAGTATTGTAATCTTTTTTCAAAGCACTGGAGCATCAATAATAATCAGACCATTCATAAGATTCTTGTGGCTTAAATAATAGTGATGTTTTTCTTCTGTTATTATGTTTCATTGTTATCTTTCATTTTAAACATCTAAATTCCAATTGCAAAGAAGAAAGTGTGATGAATAGGATTTAATTTTGAGTACCTTATTCTAGTTGCGTTTACAATCACAATGTTTTCCTACTGAAGGCCGAACTAGAGAATTCTTAATTTCTCTTTAGTTCTGCTGAATTTTTTCATATTTCTGTCACAATCCATCTATAAATTCGAAATATCTAGTAAATACTCCTAGCTTTCCCTGTGTTTACTCTGTGAAAAATTGATGCAACTATCCAGTTATATTTTGACTCCATTGCCCAATAGACATTAATCAATCGAATACAATCAATTTTCTGAAATCCAAAACAAAACTCAAAACCCAAGTAAAATCATAACTAGCCTAAAACTTATCCAAACAAAGTTAAATATTAAAGAGAGAGCCCTATCTAAAACTGGCAAGGCTAGATCCCAGTTTCCAAAGTTGGTTTGATGTTGGCCTATGTGATTAGTTCTCACAATCTCTAGTAAATTATAGAACGCTAACATAGGGAACCCACCTACATTTCTCATGTGATCAAGCTTGGACCATATTATGAAGTGCATGACATTGAGAAGCCCTCCCCCATTCTCCCTTCACAAGAGGTTTGTATCCTGAAAAGGAAAAATCACAAGCGAAGCAAAAATTGGAAGCCCAAAAAAGAATATAAATTAGGGGACCTGGTCTTAGTAGACAAAGACTTGATACCCATCCTCAAACCATATTTTTTTTGTGAAGGCTTGGTTTCCAAGTGATCCTTGAAGAATTTTCTTCAATGAAGTATGGGACCACACGGGACTGTGGACACGAGGTTAAGTCAAGGGGGGAGGGTTTAGAAACCAATTATATGATTGACTTAATCTGGAGAGAGAAAGGGACCAAAGTATAAATTTTCTACACAAGGAACAGTGAGGATCCCAATGAGGTCTTTAAGCCTAAGGAAATCAAGGGAAAAATTGATCTTGAAGCTAGGGCTTGAGGTATCTCACAATCCCACTGTCGGAATTTCTTCAAAATTGGAGGGTGCCTAAGAGAAAACCCAACGCAAAGGATGCCAAGAGATCAAATTGTTTCAGTGGGTGGTTTTCAAGATAAATGATGCCCTAGGAGACCTAGAGGGCTAGATCTAGAAAAGAAAAGGTGAGAAAATGAATATAAAGGTAAGCGATCACCTTTATTGTGAACTAGTTCCTAATCCTTTTGGGAGATTTGAATTCAGGAGTAATTATGACTATGGATGTTGAATTTTCTATGTCAAGGAGGCCTCAAGGATAACTTTGCATGGCATTAAGGCAACAACAAAAGCAACTTCAAGAGTTTTATACTTCATTTTGAAAAATAGATGGCTTATCAAGATGAATTTTAGTGAAAAATCATCTCTAGTAACATTCATTCACAAGACATGGCCCATACATGAAGCATCACTATTTAGAAACCCAATTTCCACAGTTTTGCATAAATGGATACAATAATATAGCCCTGGTATAGAAAAATCCCAGCAACAATGTATGTGACAAAAATAGAAAGAAAAAATAGGATTAAATTGTACTTACATGTATTAAGAGTATATCCAACCATCAACAATTTTCCAATCAAGAAGCTCCAAGACAAGAGAAAATAATCCAAACATCAAAATTCATTCTGTGCTCCAAAAATTCGTCCTTCAAGAAGGATAGCAAAGTTCTCTAAAGAGATACAAGTCCAATCCAAGTGATGATACTAAAATGAACTCACATCAACTGTATTTATACACTTCTAATGAGTTATATTTAGCTAATTAGGCCGACATTAGCCCCTGGAATAAAACAATGTGAAAAATAACTAACTTTTGGTGACAAGCCCACCAAAATAGCTCATAAAAAAAAGAATAAGCCTCTCAAGAGTGTAGAAATTTGCTGAATAATGAAGATTTATCCACCGAGATTATCCTGATCACATACTAATTCGAATTCATATGCAACACATAATCTCTTCTACAATCAATCATCAATTTTCGGAAATAGAAACAGTCGCATGCGCACATTCAAACAATATTTAATGGAAAGCTTAGCACAGAAACCCCTCGGCCTAATGCTGTATATTATATGGAAGACATGTAACGGTACATAGCACAATACTCCTCACAAGTACTCAGTACTGTCTCCAAAAGTTACACACAAACTAGCTCAGTTTTGAACAAGTCACAGGTTCAAAACTCATCCACTATTTGCCTGCCTCTACTGCGCAATCCAAGTTGGTGTAATGAGAGATCCAAGTTTTAATCTCCTTGGCTTCAACTGCAAAATCCTCATGGGAAATCTCCTCCAATGCTTGTGCAAATCTCATGCACAACTAATGTCACAACTAATAGCAAACTCACCCTTTCATCTACCTCTTCCACTGGTCTTCACTGAACTGTCCATGCACTGCAGTCAACTGATGTGTTCTTTAGTTGAATAATGAGTTAATAATTAGTGAATTAAATAATAATTAATTCACACCACTCATCACTAGTGTATTTTTCAGTTAGACTAAATACAACTAGTTCAACTAAGTTAAAGGCTATAACACAGTTCCACCAAGTTTGTCTCATCTTAAGGACATTAACTTCTGCAACTTTGAAGTCCTAGCGAAGTAAACCATGCATGAGCTCACCAAACCCCAAGGAATAGCATAATTCCTTCTATCAGATGCATGGGCCACATCCGTAGCTCCAACTGAAGTGCTTCAAGAGAATAAACTGAAGTTTAGAGTCTAAATATTATTAAGGGCTAATAATATTTGACTGACCTATTTTTAGACAGCCAGTCTAAAAATAGACTTCCACCTATATGTCTAAAATTAGAGGTCCATATATTTTTACCAACTCAACCAATCATCCAAGAATAGCATACTGCAACTCCCAGACCATGCTCCATATGTCTAAAAATAGACATAGTCTAAAAATAGACTTTGCGCCAAAAATAGCCTGCGGGCCCACTTAGTGAAGGCGACTTCATTTCACGAAGCTCCATCATCTTGTTGCATTTTCAACAAAGAGGTCGAATGATCAATAATACATGTCATTGGGCCTTCTAAGAGGCCTAATGAAGTCCATAGTTGCCATAATCAGAAATATGACTCCCAAAAGTAGTGGACAAGGGGTTGGCCCCTTTTTCTCCAAATAATAAACCTGTGGTGCTCCCAATGGGCATGGGGGCACAAAAGTAACCTCATGGGTCTCCAAGTAGATCAAAGGTTCCTATATACCATTTTCAACGGCTCATATGATAGTGTAAGTGATTCCACATCATCATGTAGGTCCTGGGTCATCTTCCAAGTGCATGGTACAACTGTGAGGCTGACTGGGCATGGTGAACTAGGTGCATCTTCTTCGTCCAATAGGTGAATCTCGAGAAATCTCTGAACATATCTGTGGATCCATGGATTGTTGTATACTGGTGTGGAGGCCCATGGATCTCTACGAACACCCTACATGTTCCAATGTATCCCTATGGAGGGTTAGGACCCCATATAGGGATACCAAACCCAAATTGGAGACCATCTACAATCCTGCATAAGATCCAATGCGTCCCCTAGCCTTCCAGTACAACAAGTAATTTAAGGAAATCGAGTTAAAGAGCTTAAAAACCATGAAAAAAGTGGGCACTTCATAATGGCATGCCCTTCCATAGTGGGCTTTGGCATGTGCTAATGTCTCCAAGCTCCAAAGCGAGTTAACCAAGTACCCTATTAGGAATTTTCTACCTTTAGAGGCGATAGTATGTCCAAGATACATCCTTAAAATGGTGGTGGCATGTGATAAAGAGATGAATGGAATAGGGAATGAAAGGGGAAATCCTAGGCCACATGTCGGGGCACAAGGGTAGCTAATAAAGAGAAGCCCACACTTGGGTATATAATGTATAGGAGGGAGCAATCGTGGTGCATGAGATATCCCGACCTTGATTTTTCCACCCTTCTTTATATGCCTTTTTCCTTTTATTATTTTTATTTGACTAACTATTCGAGGATAAAAATATAAGAGCATGATGTGTAGGGTATAGCCGTGGATACCCCTTTTAAGGTAGGGCGATTCATTTCCCACTAAGGGGTTGGGAAAATCATGGGTTCCAAAATTATAAAGGAGGCTCATTTAGGGCCTATAGGAACCAGAGTGATGGCCATGGGTATGGGGTAGAGCTCATGCATTTGGATTTTTCCTACGTGCTAAATGTGTTTCTCCCAACCATATTGTGCATTTTGTGGTAAATTTTCATGTTGAATGTGGCCAATTATGCTTTTACTTTTCTTTTCAGCTGCATCAACCTTCGGGACATCATTTCAAACCTGACCCAAGGTGTGGGCAAGGGGAGGCCAACCCTATGTGGACCCTGTGGGGAAATGTGGACCTAGGTGGGAAGAGTAATGAATGGGGCTATAATGAATGGAAGGGGAGTAATATATGTGGATGAGGGAGCGGGACCACACAACCAAAATTAGGGTTTCCCATGTAGTACCATCCTAAAACCCAAAGGTCATTAAAGGAGATCCATGAGGCTAAGATCCAAGGGTAACATCCAAAATATGTCTAGGGGGAAGAAGCATAGACCTAGCCCACTCTTTTTGTTGAATCCCCCCATTAATCCATGCCCATAAGTGTCCATGATAATCAAACTACAATACCCAATTACCAAATGAGAAGGCATACCTTTAGGTTCGGGAGGCCCACCTTCAAACATATGATCATGATAGATGGGTCAGGAACCACATGGATGGCCTCAGCCTGGCTCAGGTGGTAGATAAATGGCACAATGAGATATTTGGTGGCTGCAAGGTGTTGTTGTCTACTAGCTGAGGGGACTCTTGGAGGAAATTTTCTCGTAGGGATATCACCCACAAAATTGTGGGTAACAAGGCTCATTGTCACCATATGCTAATTCCCCTTCTCTTCTCATATTTTCACCAATGGGAGGAGTCCCATTATTCCTCACTGTTGATAGATATATCTAGGATAGATTTTAATTGAGGCAAGGTGGATCATTCATTGGAAGGTTCACATAATATGCGAGCTTTGGTATAAGCTAGTAAGACTTTCACAAAAAGGCCCCTTGAAAGAAATACTACATGATACCTAGGGTTGAGATATTTTATGAGATAAGAGTTTGTCCAAGGTCAAGGTAGACAATAGAAAAGGTTGTGAATGATATACTTCAACAAGCACTAAAGCATAAACCTTTAAATAATCCCCAAGTTGAAGGATTAGCTTCTAGGGTTCCCACACAGTGTAATAGATAGGGCATCAATTTAATTGAAATTCCACCGTCGAAATTCATTCAAAACTTGTGGATGCCTAGAGAGCCAAATATTTGAGGATATCTTGGCTCTCTTGGATGCAATATAGCCTCTAGGAACATTCATTCATTCATTATCAATGAGTAACACATGCAAAATTTCCAATAGTTTCAATATTCTAACAAAATTTGATTAATTAGGGTACATTAAAGACCATAAGATAATATTCCACGCATTAGAAATTCATTAGATCATAAATATAACATTAAATAGTACTTAATAGACAATGAAGAATATATCGATCCATCAAAATGCCAAAAGAAGCTCCAAGAGAGATAGAGAAAAATTTCCAAATTTTCAAAATGGATTTAATTCGTCCAAATCACTCCACAAAATTGTAGGCTGAAAATAATGATCTAACCGAAAATCCAAGTGATGATGATCCAAATGAGAGAGACTCTCATTTATTTATACATGTTCTAAGAGTTCAAAAATTAAAAGAAGAAGCCCCTACAATGCCTAAAATGTCTAGTAACCCACCCATGGTTACAATCCAACACTAATAGCTCATAAAATAAGTCTAATTAGCCTTCTTAGGGCCATGCTAGGGTGACATGGAGGCCTAAAATGGAAACATTGAGGCCTCATGTGCTAAGGATGAGAGAGAGGTCCTAAAAAATAATGAATGAGGGGGGAGCCTTCCAAATGCTGCAAAACTTCAAGTTGGGCTCTGTGGGCTCCAAATGGGTCTCATGGGTCTCCAAATGCCTCAAGATCAAGTTGATGCTCTATAAATGAGGGATAGAAGATAACACATTCCCTCCCATGTCTTCTCGAGAAATATCAAACCTCCTCTATGCACTAGATTAGCTACCAAGTGTCGAGTGCAATGTCTATGTAATGTTCCTAATTAGGAAAAACAATGATATGCAAATCAAAATAGTACATGCAAACAAAAAATTTAAAAAATCCAGTGAACACCCATGAAATCACCAAAAATTCCATCCAGCTAAGCCATTTCATTAAATATATGGAGCAAGAGTACAATGGTATGGAAGGAGTGCACCTGGGCTTGCCTCAAAGGAAATATTGACAAGACCCAAGTGAGAAAATATAATTCCCAAGTGAGAGAATGGTCTACTCCAAAGATGCCCTGCATTGCCACAGAAAAATATAATGTCTGTTGGAAGGGAACTACTGAAAGTCCCACATTCGGTGCTTAGAAAATTCTGCAAAATTAGCCCCAAGCTCCTCTCAAATAACCCACCAAAACTGAGAAAGGGTTTGGTCTGGTTCTGACCCCCGAAATTCAGCCCCAATTACTATGTCCTCCTCAACTAGCAGGAAAATACGAAATGTTTGAAAACTCCTTGAAAAATCCCTTTAATCACTCCCAAAATGTTGAGTTTCACCTCCCCAAAGTTCTCCTTAATTCTAACAACAAAATCCAGGTCCCAGGCACTTCCCTCAAACTCCCCGTGTGTGCCCAAAAATTGGCTATTGCGGAGGCCCTGGATGTACAAATTGGTAATACCTCCAATCAGCAACCTTTTGCCCCAAAACTCTTCAATTAGCGTGATCTTCCCCTAGACATTATATGCTAAATTTCTCCAAGAAACACCACTTGGAAGATAGTTGAAATGATCTAATTTTGGTCCCCTCCCGTGTCATCCTAGAATACGCACTAGCTGAGAGAAAGGTTGTGTGTTTAGCTATGAATCCCTCCAAAATCACCTCCAACCTGGAAAAATCTTACCTCCCTAGGGTGCACTTGTAGTCCATCGAAAGAAGGGTGAGATCTTCCCTTGGAAAACTCTACACTAAACAGCATTGTGACCTGGCTAAGCAGCTCGAGCAATAATAGAAATTATGATTGACAAAAGACCCCCAAAAGTGTTGAGCTTCTTCTATTTATAATTTTTGATTTGCCTTCCTATGTGGGTCCCTCCAACAAGAGTTTTGACCCCCTTCCTTGGAAATTCGAATGTCCTCCTAAGCAAGTGCATTTTACAAGTGAGTGTGGCGCCCACATTTCACTATAAAAATGATTTTCGGCCTCCCTTTCTCCTATGTCTTACTCCAAATATCGTGGGTCCCATAGTAAAAAAAAATGGCCAAAATTGTGGAAATAACTTAAGGAATAATTATTCTAGGAAGGCACATTACAGTCCTCCCCTCCCAAATGTTGCTATTCCCCAAGAAACTTCAGCGTTGAATGCTCAAGTATGTGCTCACCCTCCCAAGTGGCATCCTCATCTAGTAAGTTCCTTCAACGTACTAAGTACTCCTTGATGGTTCTGCTCCTCAACTTCCTCTCCCTCATCTCTGAAATGGATTCCAACTCTAGAACCAGATGCCCCTCATCATCAAGTGGAGGAAACTCCATAATTATGTCACATATTGTCCCAAAACCTTATTTAGGCGTGAGGCATGAAAGAAGTTATGAATCTTGCTCCCCGGTGGAAGCTCCAACTCATAGGCCACCTCTCTAACTCTCTTAATCACCCAGTATGACCCATAGAAAAGGGGTTGTAGCTTCTCAAGGATAACTTATTAAGAGCCTTGAGGATATATTGGCTCTCTTGGATCCAATCTTTGGCCTTTAGGGCCCAATTGTCTCCAAAAAAAATGTCAGCAAAAGATAAAGCATCATAACCATACAAGGCACAAAATGGTGACATACCAATGGACATGCGGTGGGTAGTGTTATAGAAATACTCGCCAAAATGCAACCACCAAATCCATGCTCTCTGCTACCTAGGCACATACTAGTTCCGTAGATATCCCTCCAACCATTTGTTGACCCTCTCGGTTTGACCGTTCGTTTGTGGGTAGTAGCTAGTGCTGGGGGTGAGCTCAGTGCCCACTAACCTAAAAATATCCCTGCCAAAATGCCTTGATGAACCAACTTTCCATATCACTGACTATGGTCTTATGGAGTCCATGCAAGTGAAAAACCTCCTTGAAGAATAATTCGACCACCTGTGATGTAGAATACCATGCTGGAATGGCGAAGAAATGATCATATTTGGTAAATCGATCCATCATCACATAGATACTATCTTTTCCCGGCACCATCAGGAGCCCTATGATAAAATACATGAAGCTACTTTCCCACTTCCCCTCAGGGATGGGAAGTGGCTGCAACACGCTGGCTGGATGCGTCAATTGCCCCTTATTCCTCTGGAAAGCCTCACATTCCTACACATATATATCAATACATCCCCCTTGAGGCCTTTCCATGTGAAACACTCTTTGATCACCATATATGTCTTCCCAAACACCTGGTGTCTTGACAATGGAGAGTCATGAGTTGCATGGAGAATCCTCTCCCTCAAATATGAACCTGACACCAAGAATATGCACCCTTTGTATTATATGACATCAACCATCACCCCGTAATGCTCATCCGTGTGTGTACCCTCTAGAATCTCACATGCTCGTCGACATTTGGAGTATTGCACCAACAACTATGCCTTCCAATCATGGCAAATGCTCATGAGTGAAAGTGGCGCGGGCCTCCCGGATAGTGCATCTACTACCATGTTGTGTTTTACCTTGACATACTCAATATCAAAGTCGTAGGCCTACACCTTGTTGGACCACCTCTGTTGCCTGTCATTGAGACCCTACTGCCCCATAAAATGGCGAAGACTATTATGATCAGTCTTCACCTGGAATCTTTTTCCCACCAGATACTACCAGAATTTTTCCAACGCATGCATGATGGCCAACATCTCCTTGTCATAAATAGAATACGACCTCTCCCACAGAAGGAACTTATATTGCGCCAACCCCATCACCTGATACATCTCACTCCAAGGTGAATGACTGAGTGAAATCTGAGAGTCCTAAGACTGGGAAACTACTCATCACCTCCTTGAGGCGATCAAATGATGACTGCGTTCTATTTATCCATGAAAAATCCCCCTTCTTCGCCAAATCTATGAGGGGAGATGCCAACTGTGAGAAGCCCTTTACAAACTTCCTATAATAGGTGCATATGCCCACAAATTCCCACAACTCAATCACATTCCGAGGAACTAGGCAATCTCGGATGGCCCTGATATCCTCCTCATGCACCCCCACTCCATATGTGCCAATCATGTGCCCCAAGTAGAGCATCTCTATCATCCCAAACTCACACTTGGAAAACTTGGCGTAAAACTGTTTCTCCTCTAAAATTATCAACACCACCTCCAAATGTTGCAAATTCTCCTCCCACATCCTATTGTAAATCATAATGTTGTCGAAGAACACCAGTACAAACTTCCACAACTACCCACGGAATACATCATTCATGCATGACTGAAGTGGCAGGTGCATTTGTCAGCCCAAAGGGCATAAC
The DNA here is from genome assembly GCA_034641835.2 of Pinus albicaulis. Taxonomy (NCBI): domain Eukaryota; kingdom Viridiplantae; phylum Streptophyta; class Pinopsida; order Pinales; family Pinaceae; genus Pinus; species Pinus albicaulis. The sequence continues at coordinate 805,017,594 of CM076582.1, read as the reverse complement.
CAAAAACTCAAAATGCCCAAACTGGCAACTAAAAACCGTCTTGGGGATGTCTTGATCCCTCACCCTAATCTGGTGGTACCCTGAGTGCAAGTTTATCTTAGAGAAATACTTGGCTCCTCTAAGCTCATCCATAAACTCATCAATGTGTGGAATGGGGTAGAGGTTCTTCAAGGTCTTCTTGTTGAGCGCTATATAATCAATGCACATGCGCAAAGTCCCATCCTTCTTCTTCGCCAGAGCAACTGATGAAGCGAAGGAACTAGAGATTAGTATGATGTGCCCAAGTGCCAGCAACTCCTTAATTCCATGCTCAATATCATCCTTGTAGGCTTTGGGATGCCTATAAGGAGTAGTGATAACTTCCTGTACTCCCGGATCTAGCTCGATGGTGTGTTCAAATCCCCTATTAGAGGGTTGCCCCAGTGGTATGTCTCCAAATACTATTGGGTACCTATCCAAGATGGCCTATATGTCAGGGTGAGGTGGTTTGGGCTGCCCCCCAACCTCCAAAATCCTCAACTCCACTACCCATGCTATGTCCCCATTCCTCAAATCAACCTCCATCCTATGTGCTAGAACCATTTGTGGAGGATATGAGTGCATACCCCGTAGATCAACCAACTTGCCATCTAGCCCGATAAACTCCATCTCCAACTTCCTCCAATCTGTAGTGACCTGCCCAAGGGAGTAAAGCCACTAGACACCCATCACCACATTGGTGTCTGACACATCCACAAGAAATAAATGATCTTCCACCGAGTAGTTCCCCATGGTCAATGTCAGAGAGGGGACATATCAGGTTCACCGCATAGTCCTATCCCCTGGCACCAGAACTGAAAATTCGTCAAACTCCTCTGTGGTTATACCCCTCCTTCGTACCATCTATGCATCTATAAAGTTGTGGGTGGCCCCATTGTTTACCAAAACCGAGACATGTTGCCCCTGCATTGTGCCTCTTATCCTCAGGGTCAAATATCTTGGGACTCCATTATATGAAGCTAATGTTGATTTTTGGTAGCATCAGAAGTGCTCTAAGCCCCAAATTTGGTGGAGAGGCTTAGACATGGGTATTCCAAAAAACCCAAAAATTGTTTGTGAAAATTCCACTCAGATCATATTTTATTAAAATAATTAATTATTTTAATGGAGACCCTAAGTCTAACTTAGGGAAATTAAATAATTAAAGGGCATTAATAAAAGAGAGTGAGAATGATATAGAAAATAAAGATCAAGTCATGTTATAATCTTAGTCATTGATTGGATATCTAATCTCGTTCGCTTATTTCTCAACGAGAAGACTATAAAGGAAGGCTTGAGGGTCATTTGGAAAGACACACATGGAGTGAATATTGAGATCAAATTCTTCTGACTAAGCAGTTATCAGATGAAGATCAGATCTAAGTGATTCAGTGTAGTGAGAGGCAGAGATATCATCTGGAGAGAGAGATTTTCTCAGCCATAGAATCATCAACAGAGAGAGGTATAAAGATGTCCAATAGAGGCAGCGCAGAGTCAGTCAGGGTGAGACAGAGGCTGCATAGAGCCATGTGGGGCTACGTAGAGGTTGCATAGGGGCTCAAAGGGTTTCCTAGATTTCACTGTCAGAACTGATCCAGAAGTTGGAAGTTGGGTGTGAGACTGGGAGGTTGAGATCTGTGATTTCGGGAGTCAGATCGATCCAGAACTAGGGTGGCGTAGTGCTTAGAGGAGGTGATGTAGGGCCTACATAGTGACCTCCAGGGGCAGCTTCTCCAGTGTCCGGATCGGACAGATTTTGTGGTGATTGAGTGAGGTATTCTCACAGTTTCTTTCTTCCAATATTTATTTTTGTAACTGAATAACCCTTGAGTTATTCAGAGATGTATTCATAAATTTCTACTACTTAATAATACCAACCCTCAGAATTGTTGCACCAGTTTTCCCGCATTGGGTTTTTCTAAGGACTTAATCCAAATTAAACGTGTCTTATCTGTGATTGATTTCTTTCTCAATTTCCTTGTTTCATAATCATTTTAATTACACGTAGGCTGCTTCAGTAGTTACTTCAATAACTCAAATCTGAATTCATTCTATAAATGTAATTTACATAATAGGAGAAGTAACTCAGATAGTTGCAGTAGGATTCCTTAGATTGTCAGATCTAGGAATTTCATAGCTAAGACTCCCCCAGAGGGTACGAAAGGTTCTCCCCCAAGAGGTGGTGGTGATCCCCTCTCTGTGTGAATCTCATTGTCACCCCCTCCTATCTCCAACTCCACATCATCCTCCTGATCACTATCCAAGAATACCTCAATGTAATGGGCCTTTCCTACTAAGCATCTGTAGCATGGTGCCCAAGGCTCTTGACAGGTGTGTGAAAATTCCATGATCCAAATAGATCTAAAGAATCCTACTGCAACAACTGAGTGTACTTATCCTATTAAGTAAATTTCATTACATAATTAATTCATATATGAATTATTGAAGAAACTATTGAAGCACCCTACACTAAAATTGATTCAGAAATAAGGAAACTAGACAAGGAAATCATTCACACATATATGACACAGTTATTTTTGGACTAATATCCTCAGAAAAAACCTATGTGGAAAAACAGATGCAGTAGATCTGAGGGCTTTATTATTATTCAGTAGAAATTTCTCAATACATCTTTGAATACCCTCGAGGGTTATTCAGTTACAGAGAGAAATACTGGTAGAAGAATTCGTGAGAAATACTTCAATCACTGAGTCTCTAGTTGATCCGGATGAAGGAAAAACTGCCCTGGATAGACTCTACGCAACCTTTGTGCAGATACAGCGTTGAAACTTCTAGCCACTGTGTCACCCCCTTCCAGGCTTAGCATTAGCCCTCCTCCAATTCATTATTCCTCTGTGGATTTTGAGGAACAACCTCTCGGTGCCACTTTCCGGATCCCCACCTCCAAAATTGATCCACTAGAAAATTCCAGAAACCCTTCCTTCTGCCTCTTCACTGGTTCTGCGTGAGCTTACGCACTCACTGGGTCAGCCCCTTTCCTTTAACGTTGGCTAGGCTAGATCAATTCTGCCTCTCTCTGACTGATGCTCCATTGGACTAAGAAAATATTTATCTCCAGATGCTATCTCTATCCCTCTCTACTCAGATCTCTAGTTCGAATTTCTAAGCAAACCATGCCCTAGAAATTTCGATCTTAGATCAATTCAGTGTCTCCGTGTGTTTTCCAAATGACCCTCAAGCCTTCCTTTATAGACTTCTCGTTGAAAAATCAACAACCCAGATTAGATGTCTAATCGATGGCTAAGATTAAAACATGAATTGATCTTCGTTCTCTAGCAGATTCACACTCTCTTTTATTAATACTCTTTAATTATTTAATTTCCCTAAGTTTAGACTTAGGGTTCCCATTAAAATAATCAATTATTTTAATAAAACATGAACCGAGTGGAATTTCCACAAACGGTTTCTGGGTGCTTTGGAATACAAGTGTCTAAGCCTCCACGGTAAATTTTATACCTAGAGCACTTTTGGATGCTACAAAAATCAACACTCCCTCTTAGTGAGGAAAGTGCTCAAGCAATAATGTCTGCTGCATATTGCTCTATCCCTAAAGCATCCTCCGCGCTGTTGAATTTCATCAGTCTCTATGTTGCTGCTAAAACTATATTGTTTCCCATGATACTGCCATTATCACTACTACATTTGTACTGAAACCCCCTCTCAAGTGTTTCATCTGCTATGCTGCTAGCACTGCCACTGCTAACACCGCATCTGCACTGCAACTCAGTGGTTGAGAGAAATAGTTGAAAAATCACACAAAACTGAATAATTGTTCAGCGGATGCACCTCGGTGTTGAAGAATCTAGCTGCTAAAAGCTACTGCGCTGGGTGAAAATTTATGAATCTAAACATATAAAAATCCTACTGCAATTAATTGATTTGCATTACATACTTGTATTTTCCTTTAACAAGTTATTTACAGATTTATTCAATAAATATTAATGCAAATACTAAGTCGCCTACATTGATATACAGATCAAGTACTGGAAAATAAATGAGACAATCACACAAAGGACACACTTATTTTTGGACTAATGTCCCCGAAAAAACCCAATGAGGGAAAACCAGTGCAGTAGATCTGAGGGTTTGTATTATTAAGCAACAGTATTCTGAGTACAACAAGGGTGCCAAATCTGGCTCACCCAACAGAGAAAATCCTCAACAGATAGATAAAATAGTGATTTGTACCTCACACTGCAAGTCTTAGATGATCCAAGATCCGAACTGGAAAAATAATAGCTCCCTCTACGCAGTAGATCCATAGGCCTGCGTGGGGATGGATGATGACTGCATCGCTTGTATTCTACGTTGATCTGCCTCTCAGAAAATCAAGTTTCATCCCTCCTACCTCAGAAACCTCGATCTTCAGCAAAATATAGACTCTCTTTGAAGCTCTTCGTAGTCCTTGCATGGGCCTCCGTCACCCCTTCAAGGGACTGTGTCACCTCTCTTGGTGGTTACGCTGCCTCCTCTGTTATCTCAGTTACCTCTCTGATATGTACACTTGGTCCTCTGACCAATAACTGCTTCTGCCCCTCACTTCTATTGAATCCCTCTGATCTTATCTTCGTCTGAGCACTGCTCCATCAGAAGAATTCGATCTCCAGATTCACTCATTTTGTGTATTCTCCAACTGACCCTCAAACCTTCCTTTATACTTTTCTTGTTGAGAAATCAATGATCGTGGTCTAATCTTTAATCAATGGCTAAGATTAAAACATACGTGATCCTCGTCACTTAGAAGCTTCTCACCCACATTTAAATTAATTCTCTTTAATTTTTTTAATTCCCTAAGTTTTAACTTAGGCTCCATTAAAAATAAATAATTATTTGAATAACTTTCACTCTAGGTGGAATTTCTCCAAACAATTCTGGGTCTTCGAGATCTCATGTGTTCTAGCCACTCCAAAAATTTTCGGAGCTAGAGCGCATCCGATGCTACCCAAAAAATCAACACTCCCTCTTAGCAAGAAATGTGCTTTAGCGATACTTCTCACTAGAAGCATCACCCTTATCCACGACATCAGTCCTCTACACCGTTGATGTTCGGCTTGTTGCCCCTCATCCAATGCACTGCTGCAACCGGTACTGCTACCCATGACTCTACCACTGTCACTACTACATCTATACTGCAGCTCCCTCTCAAAATGTTACATCATGCTGCCCATATCACTACCACTGCTAACTATTGCACTTCAACTCAGTTGCTGAGAGTTAAAAAACTGAAAGACATCCCAAATCCTGACATACTAGTCAGTATAGATGCACCTTGATGTTGAATATTCCTCTGTTGCTAATCTGCGTTGACCCTCTTATGCTACTGCGATGCTACTGCTCTGCACTGTTGTGCACTTTGTTGTTGTTGCCTCTGCTCTGCGTTTCTACAAACTTTGGTTCTCTATCTTTGCCACTGTCACTCCATCATCTCTCGCATCAACTGACTCCCGTGATTCTACTAATTTCATTAAGGGCTCCCGTAGTCGTATGTTATCCAAGAGTTTGGGAACCTCAAGGATCATGCTCGTAGAAATTTAGCTTCAATAAACACCTCCATATCGCCCCATTTCTTAGGTGCATGAGCACTTGTGGCACATCCATCATCATCCTCCTCATTAGCCTAAGCTAGAGAAACGTTCGAGTCAGATTCTTCTTTTCCCTTCTTCTTTAGAGGGCACTGTGTGGCGAAATGTCCTATTTCCCCACATCTGAAGCATCTGACCTTCGAGAGGTCCTTCTTCATCCTTCTCTGATGCACTTGTTGTCCCTTAGATGTGAGAGTTGCATCTTCCTCTTCCTCCTTCTTGACTTTGATCCCTATATCGTTGCTTCCTGCCTTGGTCCATCGTCTGATCTCTTCTTATCGAAGAGCTGCCCACATCTCCTCTTAGGTTGGTAGAGCAGCCTTGCCAAAAATACTTTGGACAAAGGTTTCCCAGTCTTCAGTGATTACATTAAGGGCAGTCCTAACCATAAATCCAAAATCTGGTGTAGCCCCTACGAAAGCTAGTTGATCTCGAATCCCTTGCAATCGAATAAGGAAGGGGTCGATATCTTCTCCCTTTTGCATCCGAAAGAACCTTGGCTGGTTCTCAAGCAACATCTTCCGCTAGAAGGTAGATCCCTCATACAAAGTGGTCAAGGCCACCCACATTTCCCTCACTGTGTTCTTCTCATCAATGTGTGGATCACATGATCCTTGACTCCCTCCATGATCATGTGCTTTGCTTTTGCTTGAGCGTCCTCATACTTCTTGAGAGGATCAACATTTATCGGAATAACAATCGTTTTCAAGGCACAATCCTTGATGTGATGTTCATTTAAAACTGCCAGGATCCTGTCCTTCTAGATGACAAAGATGGATGCTCCATCCAACCTATCTTGATCCCTCAGTCCACTTGTGGCCATCTCTGCTCAACTAAGTGTCGAACAAGTTCCTTTCTCCCTCTTCTGCTACTGCCCCAACAAAACTCAGATTTGGATTTATTTGGCGCCAGAAATACTCTAAGGAACAAGATCCCTCTAAAATTTGATTTCCTTCATAGAAGTCCTCCGGCCAACTAATGTCGAAGCACCCCTCTCTGATCTCTCTTTGTTGTTGAACAACATTGGATCTAGATTTCTTGGCAAGAAATATTTTGAGGAACTTATTCCCTCTACTTTTCTTCTTCCCTAATAGACATTTTCCTGCACCAATAGACTCATCGCCCCACCAAAAAATTCATATGAAAATATGCACTGCACCTCCAGCCATGGCAACTGGAAAAATGAGACTTAATAACCTCTGTTCTGGCCCAACAACCACTGTGCTACCTTCTGTAGCTACAGCATCACCCTATCAGGCTGACGTAGGCTCTGCGTGAGCCTTCCCAAATGACTGCATCACCCATCCTCTACCTCTCTGCACTGTCTCTCGGGACAGCTGATTTCCTACAATAGAATTTTCTTCTGTCCTTTTTTTGATGGCTTCAGTCCTCCTTTATCTACAATCCCTATGATACCATGTGAAAATTTATGAATTTAAACATACAAAAATCCTACTGCAATTAACTAATTTGCATTACCTTCTTGTATTTTCCTTTAACAAGTTATTTACAGATTTATTCAGTAAATATTAATGCAAATAATAAGCAGCCTACATCGATATACAGATCAATTACTAAAAAATAAATGAGACAATCAAAAAAAGGGCACACTTATTTTTGGACTAATATCCCCGGAAAAACCAAATGTGGGAAAATCGGTGCAGAAGATTTGAGGGTTTGTATTATTAAGCAATAGTATTCTGAGTACAACTAGGGTGCCAAATATGGCTTACCCAATAGAGAAAAACCTCGGAAAACAAATAAAATAGTGATTTTTACCTCTCACTGCAAGTCCTGGTTGATCCAAGGTCCGAACTGGAGAAACCCCATCTCCCTCTACGCAATAGATGCGTAGGCCTGCATGGGGATATGTGATGACTGTGTCACCGCTTCTCTGCACTGATATACCTCTTAGAAAATTGAGTTTCAGTCCTCGTGGCTCAAAAACCCCGATATTCAACCAAATACGAACTGTCTTTTGGAAGCTCTGCGCAGTCCCTGAGTGGGCCCGCATCACCCCTTCAGGGGATTGCGTCACCTTTCTTGCTGGCTGCATTTCCTCCTCTATTGTCTCTCCTACCTCTCTCCTATGTAATCTTGGTCCTCTGACCAATAACTGCTTCTGCCACGCACTATTGTTGAATCACTCAGATCTTATCTTCATCTGAGCACTGCGCCGTCAGAAGAATTCGATCTCCAGATTCACTCACTGTGTGGATTCTCCAACTAACCCTCAAGCCTTCCTTTATACTTTTCCTATTGAGAAATTAACAGTTGTGATATAATATTTAATCAATGGCTAAGATTAAAATAGACTTGATCCTCATCACTTAGAAGCTTCTCTCCCACATTCAAATTAATTCAGTTTAATTATTTTAATTCCCTAAGTTTTAATTTAGGCTCCATTAAAAATAATTAATTATTTGAATAAATTTCACTCCAGGTGGAATTTATCCAAGAGATTATGGGTCTTGGATATCTCATGTGTTCTAGCCCTTCCACCAAATTTTAGAGCTAGAGCACATCTGATGCCACCCAAAAAATCAACACATTGTCCCTCGAATTCTCTGCGTTGTTGCTGCTCTACACTGCTCTGCACTGTGCTGCACCATTGTGCACTACACTGTTGTTGCTGCCTCTGCTTTGTGCTGCTCCAGAAATGAATGTTTCTACCCACTGCACTGTCTTCTCCATCACTCGACTCAACTAAAAATCCTCCATCCCGCTACTGTTGATCACGGGCTCTCATAGCAAGGTATGATCCATGAGGTGGGCTCCTCAAGGATCTTGCCCAACTGAAGTTTGAGATGAAATATAGCACAATATCACCCCACTTATCACTAGGAGAAGCATGGGCACTCATGGCCACCTCATCGTCTTCGATTCTCATGGCTGCAACCGTCGGTTCATGCTTGTCATCTTTTTCCTTCTTCTTCAGAGGACACTGAGATGCATAGTGGCCCATCTTGCCACATCTAAATCACTTGAACTTTGAAGTATCACGCTTTGGTTCCTGTTGCACCTGATGTCCCTTCGATGCAAGGGTTGTGTTCTCCTCTTCCTCTATGGATTTTGATCTGCTTCCACTGCTGTCATCATGTTTTCACTTGATGAGGTATCTCCTCAACTCTTCCTCCTGAAAGGCTTCCCACAACTACTCCTAACTAGGTAATGCTTCCTGGCACCGTATGCTAAAAAAAAACACTTTCCACTCCTCTGTGACATAGTTAAGGGCCATTCGTACCATGGTTGCAGCTGTAGGTGTAGCACCTACTACTGACAGCTGATCATGAACCTCCTGAAACCACATAAGGTATGAATCCACGTGCTCCCTTTTCTGCATCTGGATCATACAAATCTTCTACTCTAAGTACAACTTCTGATGCTCGGAAGATCCCTGATATAGGTCATGCAAAGCTACCCACATATCTATAGCAGTATTCTTCCCAACCAAATGTGAGACAATGTGGTCCTTGATACCATCAAGGAGCAACCTCTTCGCCTTCGCCATATCATCCTTGTACTTTTTTTTTTGATCCAGATCTATAGGTACAACTACCATGTTTTCCACGAACACTTTCATATCATATTCATCTAGAAGAAACAAAGCCCATTCCTTCCAGATCATATAGTTGGAGGAGCCCTCCAACTGATCTTGATCACAAAGTCTATGAAATTCCATATCAACCGAAAAACTATCGAATATTCTCCCTCTTTCTCCCCACTACACAGTCCTTGGCATGCTTATGCTCTCCCTGGTGGAGTTGTAATTTTTGCAGTTCCTCTACTGCTTAACAACTGAGAAATGTTGATTTTCCTCGGCTAGGAAATAACTAAGGAATAAATTCCCCAAATATGTGTCCCTTTGATTCCTTTTAATGCTTTCTTCCCAACAACAACTTTAGAAAACTATCTCCCTTTTTCATCTGCATGGAGGCTCTGCGTAGCTCCCTTTTCCACAATAAAAAACTCGAACTCGAAGTCCTACTTCTCTGTCGACTCACTCAGAGAGAGACAATCTCGAAGCTTCAACCCTCCTAGCTAGATCTGCTCAATCCCTCTGGGGATTCCTTCTATTGTACTACAACAAAAAAAAACCTTTACTTCATAAATCAGATCCATCCTTCCTGTTTCACATCAATGCTCTGATACCATGTGAAAATTCCAAGATCCAAACATATCTAAAGAATCCTACTGCAACAACTGAGTGTACTTCTTAACGAGGAAAGTGCTCTAGAAATAATGTCTATTGCATACTGCTCTGTCCCTTAAGCATCCTCCGCAATGCTGAAGTCCAGAAGTCTATGCGTTGATGCTGCCACTGTACTGTTGCCCATGATACTTCCACTATCACTAGTACTCCATGTGTACTGCAACCCCCTCTCAAGTGTTGCATCTGTTATGTTGCTAGCACTGCCACTGCTAACAATGCATCTGCACTGCAACTCAGTTGTTGAGAGAAATAGTTGAAAAATCACCCAAAACTGAACAAGTGTTTAGCAGATGCATCTCGGTGCTGAAGAATCTGACTACTGATAGCTACTGCATTGTGTGAAAAATTATGAATCTAAACATACAAAAAATCCTACTGCAATTAACTGATTTGCATTACCTACTTGTTTTTTCCTTTAACAAGTTATTTACATATTTATTCAGTAAATATTAATGAAAATACTAAGCAGCCTACACTGATATATAGATCAAGTACTGAAAAATAAATGAGACAATCACACGAAGGACGCACTTATTTTTGGACTAATGTCCCCGAAAAAACCCAATGCGGGAAAACTGGTGCATCAGATATGAGGGTTTGTATTATTAAGCAACAGTATTATGAGTACAACTGGGGTGCCAAATCTGGCTCACCCAACACAGAAAATCCTTGTCAGACAGATAAAATAGTGAGTTTTACCTCACATTGCAAGTCCTGGATAATCCAAGATCCGAACTGACGAAACCCCAGCTCCTTTTGTGTTGCCTCTGCGCAGTAGATGCATAGGCCTACATGGGGATGTCTAATGACTACAGCACCTCTTCTCTGTGATGCTTCAATATTTGGCACTCTAGCTCTGCCACTATCGCTCCATCATCCCTCGCATCAAATAACACATGTCATTCTTCTACTGTCATTAAGGGCTCGCGTAGTCGTATGTGATCCAAGAGTTTGGGAACCTCAAGGATCCTGACCCCCATTGTAGCTTCAATATACAGCTACATATCGCCCCACTTCTTAGGTGCATGATCACTCATGGTGCATCCATCATCATCATCGTCAACCTAAGCTAGAGAAACCTTTGAGTCAGAATCCTTCTTGTCCTTCTTCTTCAAAGGGTACTTGTGGAAAAATGTCCCAAGTCCCCACATCTGAAGGATCTGACCTTTGAGAGGTCCTTCTTCTTCCTTCTTTGTTTCCCCTGTTGTCCCTTAGATGCAAGAGTCACATCTTCCTCTTCCTCCTTCTTGACTTTGATCCCTTTGTTGTTGCTTTCTACCTTGTTCCACCATTTGATCTCTTCTTGTTGATGAGTTTCCCACATCTCTTCCTAGATTAGAAGAGCGGCCCTGCCCAAAATACCTTTGACAAAAGTATCCCAGTATTCAGTACTACATTTAGGGCAGTCCTGGCCATAAGTACACCATCTAGTGTAGCCCCTACAAAAGCAAGTTGATCTCGGATCCCTTGCAATCTAATGAGGAAGGGATTGATCTCTTCTCCCTTATGCATATGAAATAATCTTAGTTTGTTCTCAAGAAACATCTTCCGTTGGACGGAAGATCCTTGATACATAGTGGTCAAGCCCTCCCACATTTCCCTTGTTGTGTTCTTCTCATTGATATGTGGGATCACATTATCATTGACTCCATCCATGATCATTGTTGGCTTGAGGGGTCCTGACCCAGGCTTAGATTTATTGCACAACCAACAAACCCTCCAACTAAAGGCACTTTTGGCAATGACCTGCTTGCGCAGATTAACTTCTCACCCGAACCAATATGGGGGGTGCTGGAACTAGGTTTCCACACTATGAGGAAGAATTTAATGTGCTGGCCCTAAAAATATAGTAACAAAACTACAACAAATCATATACAGATATGCGCAACAACAAAACAATAGAACAATAGATCAAATTTGTCGCAAATTATCTTAGGATACTTCAGTATATATATTCGCGCTTGATCAAATCTATTCATCAACAATGTACTTCACCCATAATAGACTTCATTCATTGCGTAGACGCATTTAATCCTAAACATAAGTAAAGATGCAATAACAACATAGATTCTAATATCAAGCAAGTAACATATACATAACACATCAATCGCATAATAGAGTCAATTTCACCAAAAGAGTATTCTATATCAAGAGATCCAACAGTTCAATACATTTAGTTCTTCAACACCATTACCCCTTCCGTGCACACAACCAGCAGAGTCCGCACACAGCCAGGACTAGGTCTTCGCGTACATAGCCAACAAGAGCCTTTCTACCCAAAAACCTAGACTTAGATTAAATTCTTACGAAACATTCATCATCAGACATAAAGCTATCTTCATTTGACTCGATCTATCTATATTTATACTAATCTTAGCACACAGATACCATGGTCTCAAACCATCATTTGAGACTCATATTTTTCCCTTAAAACCCATTTACATTGAATTGGGACTTTGACCCACCCCAAAGCCCCTTTCACTCTTTCGCGCAGTGCGCACAACAAACTATACACAAAACTTTATCAAAATTGACCCCAGGGGACCTCGCTCCAACAATCATGTGTCTTTCTTTTTCTTGAGCCTCCTCGCACTTCTTGAGAGGATCAACATCAACCAAAACAACAATCATGTTCAAGGCATGATCCTTGATGCGATGTTCATCCAAAACTGCCAGGATCCTAGCCTTCTAGATGATAAAGTTGGATGCTCCATCCAACCTGTCCTGATCCCTCAGTCCATTTATGACCATATTTTCTCAAATAAGTGTGGAACAGGTTCCTTTCTCCCTTTTCCACTATTGCCCCACCAAAAATCAGATCTAGATTTCTTTGGCACTAGAAACCCTCTAAGGAATAAGCTCCCTCTGAATTTCGATTTCCTTCACGGAAATCATTCTGCCAACAGATGTTGAAACACTCCTCTCTGATTTTTCTTTGTTGCTACTAGATCTAGACTTATTGGCAAGAAATATTATGAGGAATTGCTTCCCTCTACTTTTCTTCTTCCCCACTAGACATTGTTCTACACCAACAAAATCAAAGCCCCACCAACAACTCCAGAAAGAAGAAATATTGCACCTCCAACCACGAAAATACAAAAAATTGAGACTAAATAGCCTCTGCACTGACCGAGCAAGCATCGCGCTACCTTTTGCAGCTACAGTGTCACCCTAGCAGGCTGACGCAGGCTCTTTATCACCCTTCCTTGGCCTCTCCGTCTTAGGACTGTGCTATCTCTCTGGACAACTGATTTCCCGTTGCAAACTTTCTTCTGTCCTTTTACGAAAGGCTTTAGTCCTCCTTGATCTACAATCACTCTGATACCATGTGAAATTTTCTGAATCTGAAAAACAAAAATCCTTCTAAAGTTAACTGATTTTCATTTCCTACTTGTGTTCTTCAATTAACAACTTATTTACAGAATTATTCAGTAAATATTAATGCAAATACACTACAACCTACACAAATATACAGATCAAGTACTGAAAAATAAATGAGACAATCACACAAAGGACACACTTATTTTTGGACTAACGTCCCCGAAAAAACCCAATGCAGCAAAATCGATGCAACAGATCTGAGGGTTTTTATTACTAAGCAACAATTTTCTGAGTACAACTAGGTTTCCAAATCCAGCTCACCCAACATAGGAAATCCTGACAGACAAATAAAATAGTGATTTTTACCTCACATTGCAAGTCCTGGCTAATCTGGATCCCAACTGAAAATCCATCTCTCTCTGTGTTTCTTGTGCACAGTATATGCATAGGTCTGCGTGGGGATGACTGAGGACTACGTTACCTCTTCCCTGCATTGATCTACCTCTCAGAAAATCGAGTTTCAACCCTCCCAACTCAGAAACCCCGATCTCCAAAAAAATTTAGACTATCCCTTAGAACCACTACGCATCCCTTGTGTGAGACTTGTGTGGGCCTGCATCACCCCTTCTAGTGACTACGTCACCTCTCCTGGTGGTTGCGCAGCTTCCTCTATTGGCTCTGCTGCCTCTATGCTATGGAATCTTGGTCCTCTGACCAATAACTGCTTCTGCCCCTCACTGCTGCTAAATCACTCAGATCTTATCTTCATCTGAGCATTGCTCCATCAGAAGAATTTGATCTCCAGATTCACTCACTGTGTGTGTGTGTGTGTTCTCCAACTGACCCTCAAGCCTTCCTTTATACTTTTCCTATTGATGAATCAACGGTCGCAATCTAATCCTTAATCAATGGCTAAGATTAAATTAGACTTGATCCTCGTCAATTAGAAGCTTCTCACCCACATGTTAAATTAATTCACTTTAATTATTTTAATTCCCTAAGTTTTAACTTAGGCTCCATTAAAAATAATTAATTATTTGAATAACTTTCACTCTGGGTGGAATTTCTCCAAACGATTTCTGGGTCTTGGAGATCTCATGTGTTCTAGCCCCTCCACAAAATTTCAGAGCTAGAGCATATCCGATGCTACCCAAAAATAAACACCTACAAGTGTCATTATGACCCTCTAGAGGACTTCGATCCCATATAGGGAGGCCAAGTCCAAGATGAAAACCCACGTGCAATCTTGTATATGATCCAACACATCTCCTCACCTTCCACTACAATAATCCATTAGTGCAATTGAGTAAATAACCTTGCTAATCGAAGGAAAAAGTGGACACTTCATAGTGGTTTGCCCTTCCAAATGGGCTTTAATCATGTACTAGTGCTACCTTCCTTGGAAAGAGAGGTTAATGGAGCACCCTATTAGGTGGTTTCAACCTCTAAGGGAGTGGCAGGTCCATGTTACATCCATCAAATGGAAGGGGTCATGTGAAATAGTGATGGAACAAAGCGGGGAAATAGGAGAGGCTCCAAGCCATATGCCATGGTACAATGGCAGATATGATGAGGGAAGCCTGTACCTTAGGTGTATGAATGTAGGAGGGAGCGATCGTGGTACATGAGTTACCTTGGCCTTTGTTTTTCCAACCTTCTTTATATGCCTTTTGATTTTTTTTTATTTTTTTATTTTTACTGCTTGGGGCTTGTTGACCACTGCAGTGGCACCTGATGATTATATGAAGAATCCATGCCCAAGGATGAACCAAAGGACACTTGTACCATCAAATATCATCATATCACCAGAGTTTTTAAAATCTACTTCTACTTCTCATCATTTTCTCTTGTAACCAGATTCCACACCTTAAGGGGGATTGTAATAAGTGATGCTAGTAATGATGAGTTTTAAGTCAGTATTGAATCTCTAGTAGGCCTAGGTAGCTTGGGACCTTGCCAAAAAGTGATTATTACTCTGGGAATTTTTTTTCACTCAATTAATTATCATCTCCCTACTAGGACTTAATAATTAATTGAATTTTTTCTTCCAAATTTACCCCAAAGCCGTAGTACGGCTTGATGGTGAGGCCTTGGGTAAGTCCTAGTGTCTAAAGTCGATGTATATTACCATACTAGATCACAAAAAAAAAATCATGGAATTTGGTTAGGTTTAGGTAGTCATTTTTTAATTCTTTAGATTTCTCGTAGGTCAAAAATTGCAATAAAAATTGTAATTGAATTGTAATAAGTGTTATCTAGAGAAGTTATATGGGGTATGAGTAATAAAAATTACACCTCTCACCCTCAACTTTCTACTATGATGTAGAAATTATACAAACATATGTATATCAATGGATTCAATCCGATCTAACAATGTACTAAAGCTAGATACTGAATCACTTCTACAAATCAATTGCGGAAATTAAACACAATTGCCAATCACATGAAGCAAAGAAAGAATCAAATCAAACCACAACACAAATAATTTCCTGGGGAAATATTACTACTCAAAACCCCTCTATCTTCTATTGTATATTAACCATCGAATCATGAAACAATTACAATGCACTCTTCTCACAAGAGTCTCTTTCACTCTGCTAATTGTCTCACACTGTCCTGGACAAAACTGACCAACACTTAGCCAATTCTCAGCCTCTAAACAGCTTTCCTTGCTTGCGCAATTCCTAATGAATGCAATCCCTATTCTTTAGGAATTTTGGCCTTCCTAAACTGCGCAAGGATCATGGGCACTCCAATGGATGTCTTGTTGCATGCAAACAACCTACTAATCACACAACTGATAGTTAACCTCCCTTTCACCTTTGTCTCACCTGTGTCTCCACCGGAACTGACATGCATGAAACTATTAATATTAAATCATCAGATCATTGATTGTGAATTAAATAATATTTAATTCACTTTATCTCTCACTAGTGCAACAAACAGTTACAACTAGTTCAACAGAATCTAACTCACCTAACTGAGTCAACTGATTATTCATGCATTAAACTAATGCACCAACTACAATTCGAACTCCATAACTAATAGAATTACTCTGCATGCCTCACCAACCACCCTCAACTCGAAATACATGAGCTAAATTATTTTATCACACTCAGTTAACTGTTACAAGTGATCATGAGATAAGATTAAATTTATTGTCCAATTTAATTATGGGAAAATTAAATTAGACACTGCACCAAATTAATTAATTAATTTGGCCCACACCAGTGTGTGTGCTACTAGGACCTATTGGTCCCACACTAGTGTGTGTGCTGCAATTTCTTGTTGGACTTCAACACTCCCTCTCAACAAGAAAGGGATTATCTTCCACCCTGATCCTGCCTCTATGGTATTCGAATTTGCTCCTGGTGAGCGCCTTCGTCAGAATATCTACATCCTGTTCTTACGTGGGAATGTTACCTCTGAACACAATCTCTAAGACGGTGGTATCGGATGT
This sequence comes from Pinus albicaulis, assembly GCA_034641835.2. Taxonomy (NCBI): domain Eukaryota; kingdom Viridiplantae; phylum Streptophyta; class Pinopsida; order Pinales; family Pinaceae; genus Pinus; species Pinus albicaulis. Next base: position 805,000,979 of record CM076582.1, on the reverse strand, counting down.
CTATGTGATTGGACCTATCATGAAATACCAAATTAATCGAGAGCTTAATGAAACTCTAGTTATCACAATGTATCACTGTCGGATCCATCTGAGAACTAAACAAACCAACCATGATCTTTCTCATCCAGTTGGCCTCACATGCATCTTGAATTGCTGCCATGTACCCTGCCTCAACTCAACTGAGTGCCACATATCGCTACTTCCTATCGTACCAAGAAACTGTTGTCGATCCTATGCTGAAGATCCCTCCTGATGTGCTCTTTCTGTCTGATGGACTGCCTGCCTAATCTGCATCCGTGAAGTCTTGAATCTTCACTCCCTCTGTCCTTTTGTGCCATAATCCATACTCTATAGTGTCCCTAAGATATCTCAATAAATTCTTCCCCGCCTTCCAAAATAGATTGGTCAACTTAACCATAGCTTGAATCAGTTGGTTAATTGCGTAGCAAATTTCTGGTCTGGTGTTCACTAAGTACATCAGTGAACCTACTAGCTACCTGTAGAGAGTAGCATCCACTACTTCTCTAGAAGTAGCATCCTCTTTCCTTTGATTTCCTGGAAGAGGAGTGTCCATGGGTTTACATATCTCCATGTGAAACTTACCCAGTATCTCTTTATCATACTTTCCTTGAGAAACAAAAAGTTCACCATCTCGCTGCCATATTTCCAAACCAAGGAAATAGTGAAGGAGTCTCATGTCCTTCATTTCGAACTCCCTTGCAAGATCCTCCTTGCATGAGTTTATCACCTGCTCATCATCTGTCAAAATTAGATCATCAACATAAAGTACAATAATCAAGAGCTTACCATCAACCACAATCTGGTATAGGTTTGCATCCACTTCACTTTTGGTGAGTGAAATAGCTGTCAATCTAAGTGTACCAAGCACAAGGTGCTTGCTTTAGCCCATATAGTGCTCTCTTTAGTCGACACACATGCGACTCACTATCAAAGATCTTGAAACCTTCTAGCTTCTCTATGTACACTAACTCCTCAATAATTCCATTGAGAAACACAGTTTTCACATCCATCTAATGAATGCGCCACCCCATTTGCGCTGAGAGTGCAAGGATAGATCTAATGGAATAATACCTCACAACTGGTGCGAAAGTCTCATCATAGTCGATCCCCTCAACTTGTGAGAATCCTCAGGCCACAAATTTGGCCTTGTACTTCTCCACACTCCCACCAGCAGCTTGCTTCACCTTATAGATCCATCTAGATCCAACCACTTATTTACTGACTAGTCTTGGGACAATCTCCCATGCACTGTTCTTGACGATGGATTCATACTCCTCTACCATTGCATCAACCCAAATTGGTTGTTGCACTACTTCCTGAAAGGAAGATGGTTTTGTCACAATAAAATTTCTCATAAGAGCCATATATCCAGTAAACCTGTCTCGAGACTGTCTCTGTCTGTGTAGTGAAGTAGGAGCTCCTACATTCTCTGTTACATCAAGTCTCAATCAATCAGCTTCCGTGGTGCACCTTCTACCATTTCTAGTGGATGGCTCCGCATGAGTGTTTTCTACCACTCCATGATCCTCCACAATCCTCCACATGTGGCTGCTCCACATCTTAAGGTTCATTCTTTGGAACCAAGAGTTCCCCCTCTGCATGAAAATCCAACTCCCTCTCAAGGGACAATCACATGGCTTTCTCCTCATCAAATTTTATATCCCATCGCACAACAATCATTCTGTTGTTTGGAAAATACAACCGATAGTTTCGGGAGTTTCATTGTACCCCACAAATATCCCAATCTCAGATGTTGATTCCAGCTTCTTCCTAGCATATTTTGTCACATGCACATAAACAAATGAGCCAAAAAACTTAAAATGTGAAACATCAGGGTTCTTACTAGTAAAAGCCTCTTTTGGTCTAGTCATGCCAAGTATTCGATGAGGACAACGGTTCTGCATAAATACCGTTGTGTTGCATGCCTCCGCCCACATATGCAATGGTAGGCCCTGATCATGCAACATCGCTCATGTTGCATCCACAATTGTTCTATTATTTCTTTCGGCGACCCTATTCTGTTGTAGGTTATGAGGTGCAATCAGCTCTCTCTGAATTCCTTCTTTGCTACAAAAGTTATTGAATTCATTTGAGATGTACTCACCACCATTGTCACTCCTAAGAGGCTTCACATGCTTCCCCGTGTCTTTCTCCACCAGTGCTTTGAACTCAAGAAATTTTGAGAACGTATGACCTTTCTTCTGCATGAAGTAGATCCAATACTTTCGAGAAAATTCATCAACAAATATCACATAGTACTTATGCTTTACTATCGAAGCAGTAGATAATGGTACACACACGTCTGAGTGAACTCTCTCTAGGATCTCCGAGGCTCGATTCTCATTCTCATGAAAAGTGGCCTTTGCATACTTCCCCATCGTACATCCCTTGCATGTGTCTGATTGTTCAAGTGTACCCTTGGGAATACTTGTAGAAATATGTTGCATGACCTTCAAGGCTCCGTGGTGAAGATGGCCCAATCTCCTGTGCCATACCTCACCCTCATCCCGGCTCACCACTTTGTTCACCTTACCCATCAATGTTGCGCAACCATCTACATCAAGCTTATAGAGATTCTTAACTCAAATCCCAATCTTCTTGGCTTGTCCTATTGCTTTGTATCATAGGAAAGCTTTTCCTTCACTGAAAACAACATCATAACCTCTATCCTCCAACATTGCAACTGAGACTAATTTTTTCTTCAAGCATGGTACATTCATTACATATTTTAATTGAAAGGGTTTACTTGACTATCTCTGGAAGGTAATGGTACTAATCTCAATAGCAGTGTATCACTCGTCATCACCCATTTTGATATGCATCTGGAGGTCCTTCTCCTCCAAGCTACTTAAAATTTCTTTGTCTCTCGTCATGTGAAAGGATGCACCACTATCCAAGTACCACACCGATCCCATTGCACTTGACACCATGCATGAAATGAGAGAGATTTCAAGCTCAAATTGCGAGGCCCAAGCCTCACCAGCTGCAGATCCTGAAGCCTTCTTGTTCTTCTTCTTTTGTGGACAATTAGTGGCATAATGTCCATGCTCATGATAGTGAAAACACTTCACTCTGGGCATGTCGCGCTTCTTGCCATCTTCACCGGACTCAGATTTGGAATGAATTTTCTTTCCTTTTCCCTTCTTTGCCTTGGCATCCAAAGCACAATCTTCTTCATCTTCATTCTTAGATGAAGATCCATCCCTGGTATTCCGCCTAAATTATTCTTACACCAAATCCGACTGAAGTCGTTCCCAATCTAACAAATTTTCCCTTCCATTGACAGAGTCATGATAACTATGCCAACTCTTGGGAAGTCCTAGAAGAGCTAGGCTCACCAAGTCATCATCAGCGATAGTAATGCTGATGCTCCCAAGCTCATCCCGACATTGGAAAAACTTTGTTAAATATTTCGGCATGGAGTCGTCTTTATCCATTTTGATCTTCCTGAGTTTATCCTTTAATGCAAATTTTCTATGACCACTGCTGCTCTGAAATAGATCTATCAAAGCTTTCCACATTGCATATGGTGTTGCTTTTCCATGGAGACTTGAGACAATGTGGTCTCGTACAGTGGGTTTGGGAACATCATTGTCAATGAATTATTTCAACCCATTGTCCTCCAGTAATGCCTCCATCCCATCTTTCCAATAAATATAGTTAGAGATTCCCTCGAGTGCATACTCCAATCTCAAGCCATTGAAAGCCATTTTGATCCTAAATCCCCTATAACACCAAGAATGTCTTCTACAAATTTGAATTATATTCAGTGACAAACTTAGCTTCTCCTCCACGATAGTGATTTCCTGTGCTCTGATACCATGTAGAAATTATACAAACATATGTATATCAATGGATTCAATCCGATCTAACAATGTACTAAAGCTAGATACTGAATCACTTCTACAAATCAATTGCAGAAATTAAACGTAATTTCCAATCACATGAAGCAAAGAAAGAATCAAATCAAACCACAACACAGATAATTTCCTGGGGAAAGCTTGCTGCTCAAATTCCCTCTATCTTCTATTGTATATTAACCATGGAATCATGAAATAATTACAATGCACTCTTCTCATAAGAGTCTCCTACACTCTGCCAACTGTCTCACACTGTCTTGGACAAAACAGACCAACACTCAGCCAATTTTCAACCTCTAAATAGTCTGCCTTGCTTGCGCAATTCCTGATGAATGCAATCCCTACTCTTTAGGAATTTTGGCCTTCCTAAACTGCGCAAGGATCATGGGCACTCCAATGGATGTCTAGTTGCATGCAAGCAACCTACTAATCACATAATTGATAGTTAACCTCCCTTTCACCTTTGTGTCAACTGGGTCTCCATTGGAGCTGACATGCATGAAACTATTAATAGCAAATCATCAGTTGCATGGAAGATCATTGATTGTGAATTAAATAATATTTAATTCACTTGATCTCTCACTAATGCAAAAAATAGTTACAACTAATTCAACTAACTCTAACTCACCTAACTAATTTAACTAATTACTCATGCACCAAATGTAATTTGAACTCTATAACTAATATAATTACTCTGCATGCCTCACCAACCACCCTCAACTCGAAATACATGAGCTAACTGAGTTTATCACACTCAGTTAACTGTTACAAGTGATCATTAGATAATATTACATTTATTGTCCAATTTAATTAAGGGAAAATTAAATTAGACACTGCACCAAATTAATTAATTAATTTGGCCCACACCAGTGTGTAAGCTACTATGACCTATTGGTCCCACACTAGTGTGTGTGCTGCAATTTCTTGTTGGACTTCAACATATGACACACTTTGAGGGGATATAATGTGTTATGGACCATCAAAACCTACATTTCCTAAATTTAGTGGAAATTGTGGCAATTAATTAGGCTAGAATTAAATAAAATAAAGAGAAATAAATTATTCCATTTAATAAAATGACGTGGAAATGACTTGGAAATTATCCTAATTCAAAGAGTTGAGTCAACAGACATGTGTAGGATAACTGAGCATATTGCATCATAAATACACCATTATTTCATAAAATCAAATTTCCCAGAGATAAAGCAACAATTGCACATGTGAAAAATCGAGGAGCTCATGCACTAAAGGAATATTTTATGGAATGTTTGGATTGAAGATTATGTTAGGCCTCCTCTCACGATTCTTTCGAGTGCTTCAACACGTAGCACTTTACTTGGAGGATTTATGACTTTCCTTTGGCCAAACCATGAGTTTCACTGGAGGAATCATGCAGTTCCTAGGGACCTACGTAAAGCTACATTGAGATCATCTAGAGATTGGGCATCACTTAGTTCGAGTTTGCATTGGTTGACTGGAGGTAGAACGGTACTTTGATTCACTCATGGATGAGTTTACTTGGCCATATATGGAATTCGATTTCCTTTGTGGTGCACATATGGAATTAAATTTTTCTCTGGTGTCCCTGTCTTCTCCACATCGGACTTGGCTTATATTTCCTTGGGATTTGCCCCAAGTTCAGTTCTCACATGCATTCTTCCTTGGGGTTTTTTCCCAACTCACTATATAATAGAGCCATGGGCTCTCATATGTGTCATGTAATACGAGTTATTGAGCATGAGGACACGTTGTTGGATTGTACACGTACTTGGACTATAATACAAAAGTATTTGGGGTAACTTGTGATGGTGTTCTTCTCCTTGCATATTTGGTAAATTTTTGACTTGTTGTTATGCTTCTGTTTATTTCTTCATGTTTGTTTCAATTTATGCTAGTATGCAGCTATCTCATATTAGCATAAGAATTACTTAACTACTCTAGGAAAATAAATCTTATAGTTGATGTCAAATATATCTCTAGGAACTCTTTCCATTTCACTTATTTAAATTCATGTGTATCTAATGAGTTGTGGTGAAGTTTTGTAGAGGAATCATTCTTTGGTCAAGTATTCAAGCTAGGGGGAAGTTCTTGGAGGAACCAACCCATTCTTGAAAATATTCAAGTAGAACCCACATGTATTTAATTCTAAAGTCTCATCTTCGATTTGTTTTGCAGGCATGCTATTAAGTTTTAGGCTCTTATTTAGTGCATCAAAATTATATAAAAATAATAATTTTCACATAGTGCACTTCATTTATCAATATCTAGCTATTTCAAAGAGCTTAGTCATGACTAGTCAAAGAGGAGAACTTGCTCATACTCTTTGGCTTAGCCTCTTATAGATTATTTTTGTAATATACTTTGTGATTTCTTGAGCTAACATTTGTTATTGTAGATCTGCTTTAACTTGTTGTCTTGCAGCTGCTTGAAGGTTTCATCTTCAGAAAATTATTTACAAGTTTGCATGCAGGACCTTGGGGCTCCAATTTCTAGATCATTTATTTCCCTTGGATGTGAGCATTAGAGGACATTTATTTGAAAAAACTGAGCTTTTCTTAAGGGAGACTGAGTTCATTTTGGGCCTCTATTTCTCTCTCTTGGTCGTGGAACTCAAAGAGGTTTTTCCTCTCTTCTTCTCCTTCGAAAATATGCATTATGTTGAGTTTTTATGGGCCTCAAATTGCAGAAATTTTCAGCTAGGAAAGGTCTATGGCTCAAGCGTAAATTGTAAAGACCTTCCTTGGATTTCAGAGAAGACTTCATACATTTTCTCCTTCTTGTAATAACTAATAAAATTCTTGATTTTGGGAGCATGGGTTTTACCCATTAGTATCCCTATCTTTCCATATTTTGGAGAAGATTGGTGTTGTGATTTTGTTGGTTCATTTCATTTTGCATGCATAACATCTAATTGGGAAATTAACACTACCTGCATTGCACTCATTTTGCATGCAATTTAATTTAGTTTGCTACAAGTTTCAAGTCTTTACACTTTCATAGCAAGTTCAAACTTTTGCATGCAAACACTTTTAACTTGAATCTAATTTGCCATGAATTTTGTTCCAAGTCTACGTATGCTTCACTTTTAAGGATATCTCACATGCAATTAAGTATTTGGGCAAAATCTAAAGCAACATTTTACTTCATGGAAAATGAATATTTTTCAAGTTAAAGTTAATTTTCATGTTTGGTTAATTTACTTACATGCCCCAAACATTCACTAAAATTTATCTACAACTTAAGTTGGTTGAATAGACATTTTAGGGACCCTCTAACTCTATGGACTCCTCAATGTGAGATCCAAATCTTTGGGCGAGGGTGAGGTTTAAGGATTAGAGTTCAATTGTAACCTTTCTTTAGAACTAAAATATAAAATAAACCAAAAACATTTTTCATCACATCTACCTTACTTGCAAGTTCTAAACTTTTACTTTCTTGATGTTTAAGAGTCTCACATGCAACATCATTTCCTATTTGAAGCATTTCCTTTCATACAAATATTGTAATCTCTTTTGCAACAATTTTAGTTTAATTTTTTTGTACTTAGAACATTGTCTACTTTAGCAAGCTCCATTTCATGTTTAATGATAATCATGTTCATGAATGGTTGATGAATCTCATTTCCTTTTCAAGTACTCTTATTTCATGTTGCAAGGCTAATTTCATCTTGTTATCTTGGTCTAACAATTGAATTTTTCTATCATCTCATTTACATTCTCATAAATAGATCACTAATTGTTTATTTTTGAACAAGATAGCTTCACATGCTTGGATTTATAAATTTGTTTATCTTGAAGGCATTTATAATATCCTGTACTAACATTTTCTTGTTTCAACTTTTCGGGATTACTTTTGCTTTCCATTTGGAAGCATTTTACTTCATTTGAGCAAATACAATTTCAATTTAAAGAGCAATAATTTGAAGGCACTTGTTTTCATATGCTTTATGCTTATTTTATGTATTGATTGTTATTTCTCATATCACTTTTTGCTTATAAATCCTAAGAAGTAATCTATTTAACTCTAACAACTCTCCAAGAAAACTCACATCTTTAACTTAGTTTCCTTTAGGGACCACCCCCCATAGCTAACCTAGGAGGTAGCTAAAACAGAGAGAGTCGGGAATAGGTGACAACCCCTTCTCTTAGTTCCTTTCCACCAACCACGCCTTGTGGGGTTGAAGGCTTTTCTCACTAACTTGTAGGTAGGTGTAGGTGGCAAGGTGATAACAGGGCTCAAGGGGATAAGAGCATGATGTGTAAGATGTAGTAGTGATTACCATCTTAAGGTGGGGAAGTTCATCGCCCACCAGGGGTTGGGACAATCATGGGTTCCTTAATGATGAGAGGGGCACTCATAGGGGCCTTATGAACCAAGGTGATGGCCATAATGGTAAGGGGGGGAGCTCATGTTTTTCTTTTTCCCATGTGCTAAATTTTATTTCCCTGACCATATTTTGCATTTTGTGGTACATTTTCTGTTGTATGTAGCCATATTATGCATTTATCTTTCATTTTAGCTGCATTGACCTTCAGGGCATCGTTCCAAGCCCGACCCAAGGTGTAGACAAGGGGAGGGGGAGGCTAACACCTTGTGGACCCAATGGACAAATGTGGATCCATATGGGGAAAATGTGAAAAGGTTTTGTAATGAGTAGAGGAAAGTGAGATATATGGTATCGGGAAGTTGTACCACACAACCAAAATCGGTGTTTCCCATGTAGTGCCACTCCTAAAGCTAGTAGCCAATAAAGGAGATCCCACGAGACTAGGATACAAGGTTAACCCCCAAGTTGAGGCAAGGGAACAAGAGTATAGTCAAAGCCCTTTCTTTCTGTTGAATCCCCCACTAATCCATGCCCAAATGTGCCCATGAAAAACAAGTGTAAACACCCAATTACATAATGAAAAACCATACCTTCAGGGTTGGATAGACCACCTTCAAACATACAATCATGACAATACACAAAAATTGGCTTAGGTGGCGGAGAATGGTAGCACATCGAGCTATCAGGTGGCCCGCAAGGGGCTATCGGTTGTTGGCTAAAGAAAAATATAGAAGAGAAATTATCCTATAGGGGTCACCCACTGGTGGTGGGTGTTGGCTCGATGGGTCCTGACCCATCGAGCCAACAAATGGTTCCATTGCTGGGACTGGGAACATTTTGAGAGAGAGATCAATTGATGCCAAGAAAACGTTGGAGACTTGAAAAGCTAGAAGTTGAGGAGTGGTTCGAAAGACAGATTCAGGAATTTGTTGTAAAGGAGAATTGCAGCACGAAACTGACGGTTGAGAAGTGGAAGAAAAAGTACATCTTCACTGAAGTCTATGAAATTTTCTTTGTAACCTTTGCGCATGAACTTCAGGAGTGGTTGGCAAGGCTCGTAGATTTCCAGACATGTTGGAAGGACGAGCGGGTCACACAATGGACTCCAGAATTGATCCAACAATTGGAAAAAACTGACAATACCATCACCCATACGGTAGATCACTAGGTGGATAGCGTGTTGGGAGGGTTTGTGACAGAGTTCGCAGTTGATCAGTTCATATCCTATTTTGAAGTAGAACGGAGGTTCTTCAAAGGTTTCTGGGGTAAGTTCTTGAAAACATTGCCATTGCTAATTAAAATATTACTGTGCGAAAAGGGCATTCTGTGCAGCCACACCGAGTGAATGAGCTCTGATCAGAGCGAGGGTACAACTTGAAGCGGTAAGTAGTACAGAGTCAATCAGGAAGGGGACATATCCATCTAGAGTCCGTTGAGAGAACCGACTGTGCACGCAGGAAATAGCCCTCCTATGACACCACCTTCGAATCCGCATAGGGGTAAGAACTCACCTATACCTCCACCTCCACCAGAAGACGATATGGCCTCACACATGAAGCTACCTACCTTCAAAGATGTAGGGGATGAATATATGGACCGATTCTGGTTTGTCACAGAGTCAGTATGGACTGCGCAAAATGTGGCCAGTGGAGGCGTAAAAAGGGCGCAGCTATCCCTCGCCTTCGAAGGAAGAGCCTTGGACTGGTATATGGGATACGTAGCTCAACATGCAAATGTGACCATTCAAGAGGTTAAGGATGCCCTAAAATAGCAGTTTCGGAAGCTGAAGTCCTACTCTCAGATAGTGAATGACCTAAAAGATTTCAAACAAGGGCCCTCTGAATCTGTATGGGAAGCTAACCAGTGACTAAATAAGGTGATAAGAGGGGAGGAATTTATGTATGATGACAGACAACACAATGAATGGTTCATCGCGATGTTACTACCTCACCTGCGCAGACCTATGGGTCAGCAAGCCATTGACTCGCAAGAAAAAGGCTTGGAGATTTCTATGAAGTTAGAAGCCGCGCCAAGAGATGATGCTTAGTTTAGGGTACAACAGATCTAGGGACAGCTGCAGGCAATGCATCTCGAAATCCAGAACCTGCACAAGGAGTGGGGGAAAGAAGCCAGCCCAGACATATGATATATAAGATATAGGGTGTCTGGGCACACCAAGGATTAGTGCCCTCTATTAGCATATTACATGCAGGCTGGGGGGCCCAACCCGCTACGTCCTAGGGAAGGTGCGAGACCAAGTAGTTCGACCTTATGGTGTGCTGACTATCGCGTAGCAGGACTGCATGATACCATCCACTGCCCCTGTCTAGCCGCTTATGTTCCAGAGCTGAAACAACAATGGTGCTGATTTTTCTCATCTGTGGGACATGATGAACAGAACTGTCGAACATACGAATTAATGATGGATCGAGGAAAGAATTAAGACTGATGCTACGTGTGAATTGTTAGATTTGTTTTGGGTTGTTTGGGTAAGGACTCCCAGTAGTCCCCAATTTTTTCAGAACAGAACAGGTCTATTCGCAGATTTGCTAACAGTATAATTTGTAATTAATTGTAATAGAGTTATTACCATGCACAGATCTAGCTAGTACCTTCACATCCACGTGCGTATCATCAATTTACCAGCTCTTACTATCATAAACGCATCTCTAACAAATCACATATATACTTTATACCATAACACAAATATATTTGCAACATAAACATATAGACAAATGTATTCGCAGCTCCGACCAAATTCCAAAGGTTCACATCAACAATAACACAATAGATCCAGATAATGCAGAGATACTTCAAATATATCTGCATATATTAGCATTCAAAATCTAGTTACAATCCAAAACACAGCCTGCGCACACAGCCAGCAGGGTCCGCACACAGCCGGACTGAGGATCTCTACGCACATAACCAGTAGGGGTCCTTACCCAAACAACCCAAAACAGATCTAACAATTCGCACGTAGCATCAGTCTTAATTCTTTCCTCAATCCATCATTAGGTTGTATGTCCGACAGTTCTATTCGTCATGTCCCACAAATGAGCAAAATCGACACCATTGTTGTTTCAGCTTTGGAACATAAGTGGCCAGACGGGGGCAATGGTTGGTATCATGCAGTCCTGCTACGCGACAGTCAACATACCATAAGGTCAGACTACTTGGTCCCACACCTTCCCTTGGACGTAGCGGGATGGGCCCCCTAGCCTGCATGTAATCTGCTAATAGAGGGCACTGATCCTTGGTGTGCCCAAACACCCTACATCTTATACATCATATTTCTGGGTTGGCTTCTTTCCCCCACTCCTTGCGCAGGTTCTGGATTTCAAGATGCATTGCCTGCAACTGTCCTTGGATCTGTTGTACCCCCAACTGAGTATCATCTCTTGGCGCAGCTTCTAACTTCATAGCAATCTCCAAGGCTTTTTCCTACGAGTCAATGGATTACTGACCCATAGGTCTGCGCAGGTGAGGTAGTAAGATTGTGATGAACCATTCCTTGTGATGTCTGTCATCATATAGAAATTCCCCCTCTTTGATCCCCTTCTTTAGTCGCTGGTCAGCCTCCCATACAGACTCAAAGGGCCCTTGTTTGAAATCTTTTAGGTCATCAACTATCTGAGAGTAGGACTTCGGCTTCCGAAACTGTTGTTTTATGGCATCCTTAACCTCTTGAATAGTTGTATTCGCATGCTGAGCTACGTATCCCATATACCAGTCCAAGGCTCTTCCTTCAAAGGCGAGGGATAGCTGCAACCTTTTTACGACATCACTAGCCACATTTTGCGCAGTCCATACTGACTCTGCGACAAACCAGACTCGGCCCATATCTTCATCCCCTACACCTTTGAAGGTAGGTAGTTTCATGTGCGAGGCCATATCGTCTTCTAGTGGAGGTGGAGGTATGTGTGAGTTCTTACCCCTATGCAGATTCAAAGGTGGTGTCGTAGGAGGGCTATTTCCTGCGTGCACAGTCAGTTCTCTCAACGGACTGTAGATGGATCTGTCCCCTTCCTGATTGAATCTGTAGTACTTACTGCTTCGAGTTGTACTCTCGCTCTGATCATAGCTCATTCACTCGGTGTGGCTGCATAGAATGCCCTTTTCGCACAATAATATTTTAATTAGCAACGACAATGTTTTCAAGAACTTACCCTAGAAACCTCTGAAGAACCTCCGTTCCGCTTCAGAATAGGATATGAAATGATCAACTGCGAACTCTGTCACGAACCCTCCCAGCACGCTATCCACCCAGTGATCTACCATACGGGTGATGGTATTGTCAGTTTTTTCCAACTGCTGGATCAATTTTGGAGTCCACTGCGTGACCCGCTCGTCCTTCCAACACGTCTAGAAATCTACTAGCCTTGCCAACCACTCCTAAAGTTCATGCGCAAAGGTTACAAAGAAATTTTTCATAGACTTCAGTGAAGATGTTCTTGTTCTTCCACTTCTCAGCCGTCAGTTTCGTGCTGCGATTCTCCTTTACAACAAATTCCTGAATCTGTCTTTCGAACCACTCCTCAACTTCTAGCTTTTCAGGTCTCCAATGTTTTCTTGGCATTACCTGATCTCTCTCTCAAAATGCTCTCAGTCCCGGCAAAAGTAAACGCACAAAGCTGCCCTCAAGCACCTACACTGCACATGAGAACAAGGTAAAAGCTCATAAATAAATTGCAAAAGATGGGATTGTAAATTTCAACAACAAATGGAAATGAATGGGTAAGAACATGTGCTTTGAGTGAGAGAACAAGCCAAAACAAATTCATGAAAAAGAGAATATACACCTCGAGTAAAATAAACAATTCAATATTAGTGCATAAAGTGCCACATGATTGCTCTGAGGAAACAACCATGGAATTCAAAGAGCTAGGAAAAAGCATTGTTGAATCATTTGATATATTAATATAGAGGTGGAAATCAACCATAGATACAATACACCAGGGACTGCCCTGTCAAACTCTGGCAAGCAGCAATGGAAGTGTTGTCAAGTCAAGAATGATGGAAGAAGTGCACTTGAAACATGCAAGAAGAGTCCAATTTGTCAAATAATGGTCTGCATCTCTCCTTTATAGAGAAGTACGGGAGAAGAGGCTCCCAATGCATGCATTGCAGAGGTGTCAGATAAGGAAGGATTCAAACTCCACGTCAAATCCTTGCAAGGCATACTAACTCTCTTTGAACCATGCACTGCACTAGTAACTTTTAGTGCCAAATTAGACGAAGACATGTGAACTCATGCATGCAAACTCTATCCATGCCTGTGAATATCTATTTTATAATTTCCAATATTTAAAGGGTTAATGCAAAACAGAGTTAAGTGGATAAGGTTTGAACTTTTCCAGAATAACAAGTCACATGCATGTACATGCCAAACCAGTGAACTTGAACCTCGAAATAGACCAAAGATAGGTTAAGACAGAAATTCGCTGCACCTAGATCATGTGACAAATGCTAATTATAAATCAGGCATTATGAGTGCTTTGGTATATCTTTATTTAGCCACCACATGTCTTAATGTGAGCCCACTGACCCTTGCCGATGATCATCTTGAAATCTAACTACACATCTTCCATCCAAATCGGAAACCAGCAGCGAATCCAACACTGCTCAGCAGAACCATGGCAATGCACCTGCGAAAAATAAACTTGTTAAAAATAGACATGCCCAAAATAGCAGTGGCACTTCCAAAAGCGTAGAAGTCTTGCAATGTCAAGATAGCAACTATGTCAACACTTAAGTAGCATATCTAAAAATAGGCACTGTTAAAAAAATAGCAGCAAGCAGCTGCTATTTTTTCAGTATGGGCCAAAGACATCTTACTAACTGACAAAGTAAGCTTTTATGCTTTTGGACAAGAACGTACATAATTGTCTCACTGATTCTGTGGACAGTTTTATTCTTTTTACAGTTTGTATAATGTAGATATTGAAATTTTTTATTATGTTGGCATGCATGCACACACACAATGGTAGAAACCTAAGATTTGTCATTTCCCATATATTCTGTTTTTTGTTTCTCATTTCTGGTAATGCAGTCCCTGCATTTACAAGCTGGTGCTTTTCTAGAAGAGGTCATTGCAGTCACTTCTAATGTCAACATCTTTTTTCTAGATTGCTTTAACACTTAAAGGTTGAGCCTCATTGGTTCCTCCATATGTGCATGCTTATCAAAATTCCTGCTTCCTCCTACTTTTCCCTTTTATTTGCCTGATTTCCCTTTTGTTGATATCCATTGCATTCTTCAACCATTCTGAATGGCTAGTTCAAGGCAGATGTCTTTGTCTAACGTGGTGCAGAATGAGGTTTTTAAAACAGTAAGAAAGGAACCTGAAAGTTTTAAATCGCAAACTGTAGTCGTGTGTGCAGGGTGAGGCTTTTAGAGCAGTAATAGAGGAACCCGAAAGTTTACATGATTCCCTTTCTGTTGACATCCATTTTACTCTTTGACCATTCTGAATGACTAGTGCGAGGCAGATGTATTTGTCTAAGGTGGTGCAGAGTGAGGTTTTCAAAACTGTAAGAAAGGAACACGGAAGTATTCTATTGCAAACTGTAGTCTTGTGTGTAGGGTGACGCTTTTAGAGCAGTAAGAGAGGAACCCAAATGTTTTAAACTGGAAACTGGAATATTGCCACTATAGCTCTGCCTGTGCATGAAAGGGCAGTATTTTTAAAACAAATTTTAAGAGAACGAAGGATCTGGATGATATGAACATTGGATGCTGAATACTGTATTGTCAAAATTGAAGACTTCTATGAGAAATTGCATGTTCATCCAAAGAGCAGAAAGATCTTTCATGATAAAATATGTCTTAGCAGAACATGGATTGCCTTGCATCACAATTTAGGACTTAGCTTTACAATTTACATCAAGTTGCATTTTAAGTTTACTATTTTTACTTCATGGCAGGAATAGCTGTAAATTTGCAATAAAAATGCAATTATAACTACATGCATTCCACAGTATAGATTTCATTTTCGCTGGGTTGCCCAACTTGTGATCAAAGCGTGGTTGTAATTTGATTCTTTATCGAATGCAAAATCAGAAACTCAACATAATGGCTCAATCTTTATCTATGCAACCTGAGAAGAAGCTTATTACAATTGACATTACTTCGGATACTGTCTGCCCATGGTGCTTTATCGGCAAAAGGCACCTGAACAAGGCTATGGATGCATCAAAGGACCTCTACAACTTTCAGGTAGTAAAGTCATTTTTTCTTCGATTTTATTGTCTATTTTTTGTGTCTATATTAGTCGTGGCATCGAGCATATCCCTGTTTTCATTAGAGGAAAAATGCCTAACTTTACGAACTTTATTCCAGGTCAAATGGCATCCATTTTTGCTTCAACCTTCTGCACCAAAAGAAGGGATAGAAAAGACTCTTTATTTTAAGCAAAAGTCTGGCGATGAGAACTTTAAACGCATTATTTCTATGGCATGTTGTTCCTCAATAATTGGTTTTTTCCCCTTATTTAGGATGATAACTAAATTCATAGGGCTCTGTTCTCAGACATCATTTATATTTCACTGTTCCAGGCATGCCAGAGTGTTGGAATTGATTTTAAAAGTGGGGGCCTGACGTAAGCTGCTGCTTCTTACTCTTAAAGATCTGAATTTGCAATGCATGCTCATGTTGAGTTTTTGATAAGTAATCCCATTAGCAACATATCAATGGAATCAAGGACAAAAGACTAATGGGTAAGCATCTTTACTAATTGGATCAATAATTTTCCTGCAGGGGGGACACATTGGAGAGCCATAGATTGATAGCATTTGCAGGTCAGCAGGGTCTGGAAAAGCAAAATGCCCTTGTGGAAGAGTTGTTTCTCAATTATTTCACACAAGAAAAGTATATAGGTGATCGGTAAGCTTTAATCCGAAATGTACTCTGAACTGTAATTGCATTTACTGTTGAAAGACCTTGTCAGTGATATATAGATCAAAATCTCAATCTCAGGTTTTAGCTACTAATTAATGATGTTGGCTTTGTTTATAGCCAGAATATGAACAGTTTAGATTCCTGTATAATTATATCAAATTAGGCATAGTTACTATTCCATGTTAGATAACATGAATTGATTTAACTGTACTTCATATGTTAACTTGTAAGTTCTCTGAATTTGGATTCTATTGTAGGAAAATACTTCTGGAGGCTGCTGAGAAAGTGGGTATAACGGGCGCAAAAGAATGGCTTGATGATCCAAATAACGGACTGAAAGAGGTAAAATTTAGATTCGATGATAATAGGACAGGATTTTGGAGTTGTTTCAGCCTGAACATGTCACTTCGTTACCTTTTTATTTAATTGTTGATATCAGCTTGTTCCTAACTATAGGCATTCTCTGACTTCATGTTTTTCTATGGCTTTCCTAGATTAACGAAGAGCTTCAGAAGTATGCACGTAATGTGACGGGAGTCCCAGATTTTCTGGTTTGTGATAAGATTCACTGGTTATTCTGTAGTGTATGGAAGATACTATTCTATAGTTCAAAGACACATGTTGTTGACGTTTGCTGAAGTTATTGTTATCCACTGCAGATTGATGGGCAGTATAAGTTACATGGTGCTCAGCCATCAGAAACATTCCTGAAAGCTTTTCAAGTAGCAGCTACGAATGATAAGGCTAATTAAACATTGTAATTGTCATTTATGCCTTTATTTTCATTATCATTGCATTGTTTCTATACTCACAAAATTGTTCTATAGTTTATCTATGCATTTACTTGCTGGGACTCCTTTTCTGATAGCAAGAGAGAGAACTTGCAGTTCGTAATCTAGCTACATTGCAAGACAAATTAGGAAATTTGTATTGTAATTTCGGAATTGCTACTCCTGTGTATAATTACTGTGGGATGGTCCACGGATGCTTCAGGTGGCTAGTGCAAATCTGTATTGGACATGTATATAGAATAAACTAATAGCTTCTTTTAAAAAATATCATGACTTGCGTTTATTTATCTAACATGGAATGAATAAATTCATCATCTGCTTCATTTATAGTTAAATGCGAAACTTTTTGAGAACATGAGGGGAAATGAGCTGTAAAAGAACTTGTGTGGCTTTACCTATTCATGTCAATGTTCAGAAGCAAGGATGTTTTATTTACCTTCTGGATATTACGAGGCTATGTTTGAGTAGTATTACAAGTTATGTTAATCGCATTATATTTAATTGTATCATTTTGATATTGAAAGAGTTATGCATCACATCAGGAGGTTCCAAATCTCAGGATGACATGTATCAACGAAAACAAGAAGATAAAATGTGAGAGGGTTACTGCTTTGAACATAAAAGAAGAAAATATTAAAATAAAAGGAGTATGGAAAGAAAAATTAGTGCCAAATAGAAAGAACCATTATGTAACAGAGGAGGGACTAATAATGATGTAATAGAGGAGGGACTAATAATATATACATGAGTAGTAGAAAACCAAATAAGTTAATTTATGGAAAATAAAACCAAAAAAAATTGGTTTCCCCTGATTAACTTGTTAAAGCTATTGTCAGAAGAAATTAAATTGATTAACCCGTTAAAGCTATTGTCAGAAGAAATTAAATTGGATTAAACTTCTTAGAATGAAGCCCATTGCAGAATTTAGAAAAAGTAGAAAAAGTAAATTGGGAATGGATGAGGGAAGGGAATCACTATAATGAGTTCAAATTCCTGAGAGAATGCCCTTACTTTTAAGGGATTGGCATTAATACAGTGATTTCCACTTTCCAAGGTAGGAAAGTTTGAAAACATAATGCTAAAAATGTAAAATAAAAGATGGATTCGGTATTAGAAAGCATGGTTTTTAATATATTAAAAGATATCTTTTATCATGGTTTTCAATATCAGTTTAATTGGTAAAAAAATTAAAATCAATTCTTAATTATAAGTTTGAAAATTTATAATATAAATAAGTTGTTGATACAGAGAAGTATGATTTAAGATTTACAGAAAATGTATGAATTATACAAAGATGTTATTAAGTAGAATGAATGGGTTTCAAGTATTTTTTTAAAACTAAAATGAGAATTTTGTATTTATATGCAAGTATGTAGTGCATTGTAGCAAATGCATCTGGTAGTATATAGTTATATCTTCAAGAACAATTCTTGAGTCTTCTTATTTAGCAAAATTACAAATTTTTCTAGAGGGACTCCAAACTGGAAAATAAAAAATAGGGTTTTGTAAGTATATAACTTACAAAACAGACCCACAAAAAAAATTATGTCATACTTTTACTGATTCATAATGCAATCATTCATAATTGTGCAATGCCAATCCATTTAACTCTAAGGAATAGGAGAGGGCCTAATGTGCACATTGATTTTAAATCTCTCAATCTTAATTTACACACTTCGTTAGCACATACGTTTGCATCTTGATTGAGATCACGAAGAACATGGAAATATGGTGCTGAAGAGAACCCTTCCATTGCTTTCTTACTTGTTTTCATAGAACTTTCTAATGTTTTGCCCCTCAAAGAGGAGCCCTTAACCAAACATTGACTAAGAAGGACAAAGCCTCCCAAAAATAGTGAGAGAATCCCCTCGTAGAGGGCATACGCTTCAACTTGGTCATTTTTCATGCATCCTAAACCCCATGAATACTTTGCAACTTTAATTTACTCAGAGCCATAAGGCACCCCTCCCCATCTTGCCACCTCTATTTTTACATGTTTTTTTTAAATTGAATTTTTTGAAAGTTATTTCCGCATTGTGATTTTGTCATACATTAATACATAAATAATGAATAGTGAATTGTATTGTTTTTCTAGCCATAGTTTTTTATAAAAATATTAATGAGATTTAGTATGTGAAATTTGAATTCCATCAAATGCTTATTTTGTGCATTTCTATAAAAGCTAACAAGTGAACTTTGTTCTCAACGCCAAATTAAATGGTCAACATTAAAATAGGCACACATACAGACACATGAATGATACCTCCTTGTTTTTCGTTTTTTTGTACACCTTGTATTTTCTTTTATTTAAGTAAATTGAAAAATAGAATACCCTTCTGAATACAAAACATCCACGAGTACAAACATTTTTATAATTTGTGTTATGTAGTTTTTAACATAAGTACTTTTTAGGGCTTTCATTATGTATGAGAAAAAAAAGTTTTCATAAGATTTAGATAATAGTCTGTGATAGGGTGTTTTGCCAAGACATTCCTTTTGTGAAGGTCGTTGGTTCAAAACTTTGTGGATACAAAAATTTTAGCCATGTTAACAGTTGGTGTAACCCAGGTTGGATTGGGTGTGATCCCGAAAACATTTTGATGTCTTAGGTGTCCCTAAGTAATGCTTTCTTACCAAAGGTCACGAACAAACTAGAAAAAAGAAAATGAAAAAAATATATTATTGGACAGAGAATTCAATAGTGAATCTACATTAAATGCTTTCATCAAGGTATTTGAATACTCTTAATCAAGATATTGCTGACATGTGTAGTTGTTTTAAGTTTAAAAGGCTCAATTGAGGTTTTACTTTGATGGAGGTTTTAATCCCTGCAATAAGGTTAGAAACATCAATTGAAGACTTAAAAATTGTATTGAGATAAAATTCAATTAAGAGTTTGCATAAGCCATTTTTATCTAAATGACTTACCAAATAGTGCAATTGAGATTTATAAATTCATCAAAACAAAACCAATACCATCACAATCATGAACCAAAAATAAAAATAAAAAATGAATTATATTTCAAAAAAAAATTGATCAATGCTAATAACTATATCGTGTTGTATTGATATGTTTGCAAGCTTTACCAACACTATATTTCATTAAATGAACTTAGCTAGTCATCACTTACTCCATCACTTATTTAAGTCATTTACACAAAATTATAAAATAAGTTATGTAGTCAAAACTTTATAATAAATAAATCGTTCACACAAAATTATAAAATAATCTATGTAGTCAAAACTTTATAATGTCATAGAAAAAATCAACATTCCTCCCAAAACATTAATCCTTCACTTCTTTTCCATTTATTTCGATATTAATCATAGTAGATTTTTTTTTTTTACCTAAAATGAATATGACTAATATGATATAATTAGAAACTAAAATTTGAAAATGGAGATAAAATACTTAAATACATAGACATAGTGTGGACTTAAAACTTTGTTCACAAAATTTATATATGAAATCAAACAAACCTATGAAGAATAACAAACATTGAAAACCAGTGCAATTACCAATAAATCTATTGATGTAGATGAAGTTCGTAGTTGCTTTTAAATATCTCTGGCATATGGCCTTGGACTAATGTTAGTACTTAATATTCTATTTTAATTTAGGAAATATTGTCATGTTTAACAAAGTCCAAATAATGTTGTGGCGTGGGTGGATATAATTAATATAAACAAGAGAGGCTGCATTGCAGCTAGTCCCTGTCTTGTTATTCCAACTAGTAGGCTACAACTTTAGTGAAATACAACCATCGTTTTTTAGTGTTGTTCCAGTTAATAATACATCTGTTGTTCGATTTTGGGGATTATTCTTTTATGGCTCTGGGGATTCAGGTAATTTAAGGATATTATTCACTGTGGGCAACAACCATCACGTGCTTAAGTGTGTTCCAGTGAATAATATATCTGATGGATTTTGGGGGTTATGTTTTTATGTCTCTGGGGATTCAGGTAATTTAAGGATATGATCCAATGAGCCCTGTACACCGGGACCAATTGGTTTTTTTTTATCATTTCCAAAGGGTAGTTGAAATTAGCAAATGGTTCAGGCTCCTTGTTGTTCCCAAGTTGGTTTGCACAAAGGACCCTGGACGGCCAAGGAGGGCAATCTCCTTACCAGATATATTGAACGACATGGCGAAGGTGACTGGATAAATATCCCTGATAAAGCAAGTCATTGTCCTTCAATTTTTCATTGCATTTAATGCCTTCTGTAGCTTAGATGAAGTGTACTGATAACAAATGCAAGACACTGAAATGTGAAGATTAAGAACTGATGCAATTTTTTGATAATTTTTCAAAGACATGAGCTCAAGTAGCCTGATCACTGATCAAGCACGTTAGTAATTTGGATATTATTAAGTAATAGAAAGGCCAACCTTCAATAAATCAAATCAAAACTATCCATAAAACAATTCTAGTGAGATAGCATCATATCAACCAGTTTTAGGTCCACTAGTTCAATCTGATATGAATGGAACAATTGAACTAGTGGACCAGTAAGTGACGGCTATGACTTGGAAGGGATTTCTCTATTTAATTCCTTATCAAGTTAGGCATGTTTAGTGTTATCCTGGAAATACCAAATCTGTATGGACTACACATCTAAGGAACCAGATCCATTCTTTGTGGCTGACATAATGATACATTGGTTGTTTTGCACTTTGATACAATGAAATGTGAGGACACGTTGTAACAAGGCAACAGGTCCGAAATATGACCCAATGAAATTATGCCATGAGACAGGAAGATTATTATTTAATTCTGAAGTACCCTAATCAATTTGCGTCGGTCCCATTTTCTCCATGTTCTCGTTCTCGTGGCTTGCATGCTTTTCTATCAACTTGTCCTGTGGACACCTATAGGATATGTGTTCACGAGATCGAAGCATATTTTTCTACCCTGTCAACCCCCCTGCTTTCATTTTTTCTTGAGAAAAAACACAATTAGTTTTTCACTGGTCCAATATATGCATTACCCAATCCTTTGAGCAAATTTCTTGATCAATATTCACAGCTTCTGAACTATGGATCGATCAGGAGTGGTCGTAAAACTTTTGGATACTAGATAACGAGATCTCATGATTCCATGATTTATTTTATCAAGAGATTTATTTGCAGGGTTTGGCAATGGAAAATATATTACAGAACAACATGTTGTATTGTAGAGTACTTATGTGCTTCCTAGCATATTTGTAAGAATTATTTCAAAACCAAGCTCCAGACAATTAGTAGATTTAGACATACTGCAGTGAAAAAGGTCAAGGCAGAAGGGATAACAAACTTTGACCATGTCTACCAATATGATGCATGATGCAATATGATTGAACATACTGGAGACTCTGAGATCGAGTGTTTCACGTCTTACCGTAGTCCCAAAGTTACCGTAGAAAACTATCCCGAACGAACAAGGACAAGTAGATCTACATCAAAGCAGAACGTAGTTAGTAGTGGAAATCAAGATTTGTTGCAAGTGATCTCCTTGTTTTTTCCTATATTATACTCATGGTTTTTTTCCCTCACCGTCTCTCTGATCCATCGAAAGTTTTCAAAAATATCATCGGCTAAAAGGATTGGAGCAGAATTTAGAGGTTTCACAATAGAGAGGGAAATGGCCTTACAAAGACTCATGGTCTGGCTTGCTGATGACAGTGAGGGCTTACTCATGAAACCAAAGTTTTAGCGACTTCCATAGTCTAAATAAATTCGCATTGCATCCTTGAGCTATCTCTATGACTATATCCATCATTACAGTCATTGAGAAATTCATTAATTATTAATTTCTAAAATTATTTTCTTTGTGCAAAATGCTATTGAATTTCTACAAACACTTAGCTGTAAAAGGTTGATACAGCAAAACAATGAACATTATGGATGGAATGCAATAAGAAAATTGTGGTCAGAGTTGGCTCCCTTGTTTTTCCAACGACTGATAAGAGGCATGCCAGTGTTGGATGCATTGGTAATGAACTTGTAAGGGCCATCTTGTTCCCAATAAATGCACTTCCAACTCTGTTTGGATCCACACTCTGCAACTACTCTCTAGAGAAAGTCCTCCACTTTGATGAATCATCCACAAAATGAGCTCAAGATGGTATTTTAAAATATATAGTAAAGATTATGGAGCGCACCTAGAGGAGCAGCCAGGATTGACTTAAAGCCAAAGCTGAAAAGTAAGCTGATGATCACACAAATGAACCAGTGTTTTATTTTATTTTTTTGAATGTTTAAATCTCTTTGTTCTTTTTAACATTGTAATTTTGTTAAAATATGTTGTTTGTTGTGCTCTTTAACACTATAATTTTGTTAAAATGTTATTGTGGTAATAGGTTTAACATACAGTAATTTTGTTAAAAAAACGTTATTGTGGTCACAAGTTTAAGAGAACAAGCTTGTCACATACAAACCGCCACATACAGAATGCCTTATGGAAGCTAATTCATGTGAAGCTACAATTTCAATTAATTCATGTGGGTATCTCTGTTCATTTAGCGAGTTTGTTAGCTTTGGTTTTATGGAATATTATTAAACACAGTTTAAAAAACATACATTCAAGAAAACTGTCATTTAGAGAGTTTATTAGCTTTGGTTTTATGGAAGATTATTAAACACAAGTAAAAAAAACAGACATTCAAGAAAGTGATAGTTTATTAGATTTGGTTTTATGGAAGATTATTAAACATAAGTAAAAAAACATACATTTAAGAAAACCGCTCAAAGGAGCGATAAGAAGTTTATATCCCAAAAAATTTAACAGTACTGCATAATTAAGTCTTTGTTCTATTGCATAATTAACAGTACTGCATAATTAAGAGGCAAGGAGTCTGGGTTGGTGAGACAAAATTGGTCTTTGTTCTACTACATAATTAACAGTATTACATAATTAATTAACAGTACTGCATAATTAGGAGGCAAGGAGTTGGGTTGGTGAGACAAAACTAGTCTTTGTTCTACTGCATAATTAACACTAATTAGTATTCTGTTATCTTTCACTTGTGAGCCATTTCAATAGTGCATAAAATTGAATTTAGCCCCTTCTAAAAAAAGTATACCAAAGCAACAATAACTCGTTTTAATATAAAATTATACGGTTATGTTTTCAATCATAGAATAGAGGACAATCATCCTGACTTGAATGATCTCTTACTGAAAGAGTCTTGTCAGTTTTGGAAAAACTATCTATAATGAAAATTGTAGTAACAGGAAAGACATATATGTGCCGCTGCAATAACTAATTCCATTGAAGGGATTATGATAAGAACAGGATCCCCATTAAGGAGGTCCCTAGATGAAGATGATGACATTGTGTCAACCATAAATCTAGAGGGGATCAAACCGCTTTGAACAACACGTCATGGGAAATCAAAATAGTCAAGTGAATTAGCGCCATTGGAGTAATATAGATAGAAAAAACTCTTGCAGGGACGGTGAGGAGTTAATAAATAACTTGGAAGCTCTTAACGACGAATTCACATGGACAAACATATACCTGCACCAATTAACAAAGGAGAACAATTTTAGTGATAAGACTAGATGCATTAAAGTTATAATTTAAGGATATGACCGAGAGGATTTACGTGCATTCGAAATTCTGAAGGAAGATCAAGAAGATCGACACATGGAATCGTTGGAATTCTGGCTAGAAGCTGTAGGAATTTCAAGAGCCATAATCTGTAGCTGAGCCAGAAAAGGGATACATAGATAGGGATACTTCAAAAATAAATAAATAATAATAATACATGAAAGTTGAATGAAGGCAGTGTCATATCGGTAGAACGACTGCAACACATGTTGAGCGAAGTGCAAATGCTAGAGGTTCAGGTCTACTGACATTAAAGGTAAATAGGAGATCAAGCCTTTTAGATATATATCTGCTGCCAGTCAAAGTATCAACCCTGAAGATTAGTAACCCCTATTGGTATTTGAGAAAGAAGAAAAGAAAACTAACACCTAAAAAAAAGAATACATATAAACGAATTTTATGACGCCATATGCCTAGTAGGTTCGAATGAGGTTCCTCTGCTTCTTACTTGTCTGACGTCATCACATCGAAGGATTGTTGTCGGCCTGCCTCCTACAGTTCGGAATTCTTGGATGTTGATGGCGAAGGGAGAAATGTTGATGGCGAAGGGAGAAATGAACGTAGTGAGTTACCAGTGATAGGGGTGGGTCGCCTCGTAGCTAGGTCTCCTAAGCTGGCTGGGCTTGACATCTAAACGCTTCTATAACTGGATAACGATCACCAATAATTGAATCATACTAACCAACAGAATAAGTTGCTTAATCAACAACATAATCAATAGAGTCTACTTCATCAACTGCTAAATCAACTGAACTTTCTACTGCTTAAATGACTGCTCAAACTGCTGTTGTTGGGTCTGGATCTTCGGCTCGAACATCAGACTCTTCATCTAGCTCTTAGGATCTCACTCATGAAATGGATCTCGCTTTGAAACTGGATCTCGTTTTCTAGCATCAGAAGCAATACAATAATCGTTGTTAAGTGATATCGGTGACGCACTCTCTAAAGCATCGTTGGTTCACATGCACATGAAAATAGCCATGTAGCATGTAGTCGGGCAACTCACCATTTGGTCTGGCCCGAAGATAAGCCTATACATATTACAAGACCAAGAGATCAGACCAACAGATACTTACATATATTAGCAACCAAAACAACAACATTTAATGTTAGCGAACTAATGCTGACATTAGTTTTAGTTTTGGAAATACGAACCAAACAAATTGCGTTAACCATGATATTATAGCCTTTTTGCTTCATAGTTTAGTCTATTTTCCTCAGGAAGAGGCCAATAAGATGAGAAAAAATCTTATTGGTGGATGAAACAATGTCTCTATTTGATAGGTTGAATGGATAGACCAAACTTTAGCTTAAACTTTAACTTAGTCAGATGGATTAATGTTATCTCTTCAAAAACGATTACTATAGTTCCATGCCACAGGCGGTAGGGACTAATAAGTTTATTAAGTCCTCTAAATAAGCATGAAGCATGTGATTTATTGAGATGAAGCATTAGTTGCAAGTTTGTGTTTCTTATCTCTCCATGGTATTTTGAGTATTGATGGGATCTGTCTATTTTTCTTTTTCTAGATTGGTTTGCTTTTAAGTATTTGTCACAACATATTTTTGTTGTTTTGTGTTAATGGCCCACTTATCTCTTTTTTTTCTTTTGAGTTTCATTTTCACCTAATACATAATTAAATGAGATTCACTTCATTATTGTACAAAAGATGAGTAGGAATTTTTTAATTTTTTTAATTAAAAAAATATAATAGAAAACCAAGGACTTTGTCTCATGTACCCATTATTTGATGCCTTATTTATTTATTAGTTTTTTATTTGTGTTTTGTTTTTGCTT
Organism: Pinus albicaulis; assembly: GCA_034641835.2. Taxonomy (NCBI): domain Eukaryota; kingdom Viridiplantae; phylum Streptophyta; class Pinopsida; order Pinales; family Pinaceae; genus Pinus; species Pinus albicaulis. The sequence goes on along the minus strand of CM076582.1, from coordinate 804,974,690 downwards.
CTCTTAAGTTTTTATTTTTTTGTATTGCCTACCTTAACATTAGCCAAATTTAATGTGGTTATGTTAGTTGTATCTACATTTTTTTTAATTTTATTGTGGTTAACCGTATTATTAGAGCATACGAACCCAATAAAATTGATGGTGTAGGTGCACATAAATGATAGTGGAAGAATTCACCTAAATCTAGGATTATCATGGTTAATGTTGATGGGTTCTAGATAGGCTTGGAATTGATTTTCCAAGATAAACTAGAACACCTCATTTTTAATTTATCAATTAGGGATTGTAATACTTTCAAAGCTCCTAAATTGTATGTGTTGTCTCAACATTTCTATTTATTGAGATTATTAAAGAATCAGTAGTTATTTTGGGAGGTTTTTTAAGCTACTAAAATGATATTTACGTCCATGGGCTTGTGATTTTGGAATAGGGCTTTCAAAATTTTAATTTAATTATCAATAATTATTAAGTGGATGGTAGGAATTTAGCCTCAAAGGAATAATTTAGTATTTTCTTAGTAGCATTCACAAATCCCATGGTATTGTAACATAACCTATTTATGAATTAAGAATCTCCATGGTTAAGAATCTTGTTACATGTTAGGGGCGGCAAGAGCGCATACCAGGGGCAAAGGGGGTGGTGGAAATTTTCCCTTGAGAACTAAGAAGAACATAGGCATGCTTGGGGTTTAGGTCACACTTCCAACAATGTTGTTGAATCCTATGTCTTATATCAGGGTTTGAGACAAATTATGAATCTGGAAATTCAGGAGGTAATTGTTTTTGGTGATGAATATAATTCACCATTTATATTCAGGATATCTACCCTCAGATAGAAAACTAAGTTAAATTTTCAAGCAGATTTATTAGTTGCATCAATCTATCCCCAAGAAGAAACTTTTCCATGTTTTGAGATCAAACAACTCCAAGGCTAATCACATGGGTAATTTGGGGTCAAAGCTAAATCAAGGTGAACTTTGGTGGCAGTGGCAAAAGGAGTATGTCCCTCTTTCCTTAACAAGGGAAAAATTGGTGGATTCTTTGTAAATTCTTGTTTTTGTTGGGTTAGTATTGGCGAACGCACAAGTAGAATTCTATAGATTTAAGTGTTTTGATGCTTGTCATGGATCGATGCCTATTGATATTTATCAACCATTTAATTGATATGGCCGGGCTAGTCTATTTCTAAACATAATAAAAAAATGCATAACAAACACTTTGTAGTAGACTCTAAGTATACATTGGTTGGTTTATTTTATTCTTTACAAAGAAATGTGTTAGACATTTTATTCTTAGGGGTTTGGTAAATTGTAAATATTTTGTAAATTTTTAAAATAAGAGAAATATGAAAAACTAAAATAGAAAACGACATTGGATCTTTAAAAAGAAAAACAAAAGGTCACAATCATGTATATGTGTATGTATACAAATATTTTTAGGTAATGAAATGCAATGAAGCTTTTATCTCTCTAATATCTAGAGAGTGTGTCTTAACTCCAAGGTCTACTTCATTCCCTATTGAAGTGTGATGTAGGAGCATAAACCCACAGGCAATCGTTTTTCCTAAACCCTCGGGGTTCATGAAATTTCCCAAAAGGGAGAGATTTCTCTCAAGTAAAATTTATGTAAATTTAGAAATACGTAATTTTTTTTTATGTAAAACCAAGTGTCCATATTCTAGAAATAATGAAGGTTGTTAGGTTGTTTTAGTGAGGCCCATGTAGCATATTGTAAAAGGTACATGGTGTCATGAAGCTTCTAGATAGATAAACCAGAGTAGTTTTATGAAGAAATTGTTAGTAACAACTTCCACTTGTAATTAGGTATTTTCTAGGTTATAAAAGTGTATAAAGTAGAAAGAGGAACATGTTGGTAAGATCGACAAGAGTAGTTTGATCAAGAAGTTGTTAATAAAAACTCCCACTTGTAATGAGATATTTTTATGTCGAAGGCATTTTTTTAAGGTGAGGGAGGTTTCTATGGGGCTCTTCGTCGTCTGTCCACAACTTATAAACGAATGCAGCATGCACTTTTCTTTGACTTATTAACTAATAGTAAGTGCATCTACATCTCTCGGCAGATGATTTAAGGCGATACATATTTTTTAGGCTATTGGAAATGAAATGCGGTGGGGCAGTATATGCCCATGTTAGATTTAAATTCGTTTAAATCTAATAGTGGGCATATACTGCCCCACCACATTTAATTTCTTATAACCCAGAAAATAAGACTTGCAAATAAGGCTTGTCGTGATTTAAGGTTGAAGAGACTGTACTATTGAATTCGAGGTCTCTCAGTGGATTTAAGGTTGAGGAGACTGTGTACTATTGAAATCAAGGTTGTTACGAGGATTTAAGGTTGAGGAGACTCTGTACTATTGAATTCGAGGTTCTCTAACAGAGTGAACATATAACAAAGGGGTATGCATGCCTCTATGGGTCTTACAACATGTAAAAACAATAAATGACATGTAGATTTTCTCTAATTACAAATTGTGACTCATACTCTTCCATGGTCATGAGTCTATTCCACAAAATCACAAAAATTCAATTTTCACTTTCGTTGTCCATCATCCTTTAAATGTTTTCACTACTCCTTTACATCATATTTTGAAATGTTCACATCTTGGGCATCTTTGTCTTTGTCAATTAGAACTTGGAACTCCATCCTTAACCTGTCATATGTTAGAGCAGTCAATTCTAACAAAAATAACTTCATATTTAGGTGACTAATCTCAATATGTATATTAATTTTTGTTCCAAAATACTTTCAACATTAAAAAACAAATCCCAATTACCCAAGCATGCATTGACAAATATCTTGAAATATTCTTTTGTTATATTGGCTGGCAATCCCCCTACAAATATTTTCTTGGTCTTAATAGATCCTCCTCCGTAAATTTGACTGTGATTGTTGTTGTTATTGTAGCTGTTGGTTCTGATTGTGCTGCTCACTTATGTTCATGCTCCACGCAGAGGGCAGCGATCAATGACTCAGTGCTCCGGCAACGCTCAGGTAGGCAGTGTAGATTGCTACTCTAGGTAAGTAGGTAGGCAACGCTCCTCCTCACACACCAAAAATAGTAGCAATGCAGATAAGTAGGTAGGCAACGCAAAGCAGAGCTCCTCCTCACACGCCATCAACAGTGGTAGTGCAGATAAGTAGGTAGGCAACGCAAAGAAGTGCTCCTCCTCACATGCTAGCAACAGTGGCAGTGCAGATAAGTAGGCAGGCAGCGCAAGGCAATGCTCCTCCTCACATGCCAGCAACAGTGGCAGTGCAGATAAGTATGCAAGCAGTGCAAGTTAGCGCTCCTCCTCATACGCCAGCAATAATGCCAGTGCAGATAAGTAGGCAGGAAGCGCTAGGCTCCTCCTCACAGAACTCTGCTCTTGTGTGAAATGCGTACTCCAGATTGTATTTAACGGTTAGATGAATTCCATTCTCTGACATGGCAACATTGCCATCAAATTCTCCACCAGGTTCGAGCACCATTGACTCCTTTACAAAGTAACTTTACCTCTGAGGAGTCCAATGATAAAGAAACGGATTGAAGAATTTTCAACTGGTCTCAATGCAGTGCATTCCAGCACAAATGATCTAGGCATAGGAACTCATAGCAACACGAAGAGAAACAAATTGTCCCTCTCAAAACAAGAATCGAGGACTCCACAGTCCAATCCTCCGTCGTCCATAAATTCACTATCAACATGCATAAAATTCAACACTTTTACACACAAAAGTTCTTGTTTTAGTATTCGATTCCCCTGGCATTGTAGTGTAATGCCACTTCCCCTGTTCACAATAACAAGGTTGGTGACTACTTCCAAGCATGCCTCCTCATGCTTGCTACCAGGCTACAATAGTGAAGACCCACTATCGAGCTAATCTCCTCGCAATTGAACATGAAAATCTGCAATCGCTTAACAGTTGTTTCCATCACAATCTACTCCCTTGATCACACTGGGAACACACAAACTCGATCATCCTCTAATCTGTGATGTAGCTCCAAGCACTGTCCCTTGATGCCATTTTCACTGTCATGTCTTCATCATATCTTGTAGTAAATCATTCATGCAAATAAATTTGTCTATTGTTGGAATGGCCAATTCCAACATAGACTCAAAACTCGTAACAATAGTTTGCCAACCTAAAAGTCACAACAACATCTAATTCTTTTAACCAGATTTACATGAATGCATTTACATGTTAATAAGATCGGTCTCAACATGAAAAACAAAAAAATTCACGAAAACAAATTTGTTTCATCAAAACAAATATATTGGAACATTCAGTTTCATTTTCACCCTGTCTCCTTCCTTAACCACAAATGCTGCAAAAGGAATATGTGCTCCACCATCGCTCTTGCAAATCCATGTTCTGGAAGTCTAGCTTCAAGCGAGTTATGAAAATGGCGCACAAATCATCCAAACGATGAGCGAAGCTCTCTACTGTTGAGATCAGAAGAACACAACATAACATAAATAAAATGGAGAAACAACACAGAACATATTTCTATTACACAGGCTTTTCTTGCCTTGACACTCTCAGGCAGAGGCAAGAATACAATTTATAGCAACAGAGAAGGGCTAATTCTACATGTGAAAAACATATGGATACATTGTCAAGATGGACGGTGCGTTAGGTTCGGCACCATCAGTGACGACGTTGGTCGGCTGGGTTAGGTGCCGACATTCGGCTTCACATTTAACATTCTCCCACTTGAAGCCAAATGAAGAATCTTGAATTAAGTCACACCGATACCTATCATCCCTCTACATAACTCATGCTTAGTTCTTGGTGGAATCTTAGTGAGCATATCAGCAGGGTTCTTATCTGTATGGATCTTTTCCAAATATAACTGCCCTTCCTCCAACACATGTCGGATCCAATGGTGCCTTAAGTAAATGTGCTTGGTTTTTGAGTGAAATGCTAGATTTTTCGCCAAGTGAATGGCACTCTGACTATCACAATACAACACATACTTGTCCTGCTTGATTCCTATCTCTCCTAGGAATCGTTGCATCCACAACATTTCTTTGCAAGCCTCTGTTGCAGCTATGTACTCTGCTTCTATTGTAGAGAGAGATACTATTATTTGTAGCCTTGACACCCAAGATACAGCTGCACCTGCAAATGTGTACAAATAACCTGTAGTGGACTTTCCAGTGTCGATATCTCCAGCCATATCTGCATCTGTAAAACCTTAAAGCACAATATCATTATTACCAAAACATAAGCAATAATGATTAGTACCCTTCAGATATATGAAAATCCATTTTACTGCTTGCCAATGTTGTTTTCTTGGATTGGCAAGGAATCTGCTCACAACTCCCACTGAATATGAAATGTTTGGTCGTGTGCATACCATGGCATACATTAAGCTGCCAACTGCTGAAGCATAAGGAATCTTGCTCATTTCTTCCTTCTCCTTGTCATCACTAGGACATAACTCAGTACTAAACTTGAAGTGTCCTGCAAGGGGTGTACCAATTGGTTTGGCATCCTTCATATTAAACCTATCAAGCACCTTCTTGATATACTTTTCTTGTGACAACCACAACCTTTTGTTTTCCCTATCACACATGATCCTCATGCCCAATATCTGTTGTGGTGGACCCAAATCCTTCATTGCAAACTTGTTGTCTAGATCCTTCTTCAACATATTGATCATATTCTTATCATGTCCAACAATCAACATGTCATCCACCTATAACAATAATATGAGGTATTTTCCTTGATCATACCTCTTGATATAGACACAATGGTCAGCTTCCAACCTATGAAAACCATGTTCTAACATGAATGAATCAAATTTGTTGTACCATTGTCGAGGTGCCTGTTTCAACCCATAGAGACTCTTCTTTAACCTGAAAACAAGGTTTTCTTTGCCTTTTTCTATGAAGCCTTCTGGTTGCTTCATATAAATTTCTTCCTCTAATTCTCCATGAAGGAAAGCAGTTTTTACATCTAACTGTTCACATTCTAAGTCTAAAGAAGCAACAAGACCAAGAATGACTCTAATGTATGACATTTTGACAACAGGTGAGAAAATTTCAGTGAAGTCAATACCTTCCTTTTGGTCGAATCCTTTCACCACCAACCTTGCTTCATACCTCTCCTTCTTTTCGTCACCTTCTTGCTTAATTCTATATACCCATTTGTTTTTCAAAGCCTTTCTACCTTTTGGGAGATTTACCAACTCCCAAGTTTTATTTTCCATCAAAGAGTTCATTTCTTCTTACATTGCTTTCTTCCATTCTTTATTGTGCTCAACTTTAAAAGCCTCTTGAAAACAAATAGGCTCAACTTCATCAGTCAATAGGATATAGTTTGAAGGAGGATACCTTTGTGAAGGCTTATGAGGCCTAGAAGATCTGCGAACCAACTGTGGAGGTGCATTATCAGGTTGAATCTCATGTAAAGGTTCCTGCAAGATTCCTTCTTCTTGGTGTTCATCACTTTCCCCTTGTTGTCCTTCCTGCTCTTGAATTTATTGCCCATTTTCCTGCATTGGTGGGATTTCTTCATGTTGTTCTTCAAAGCTGTCAATAAATTTCTTTACTTCCACCTCACCTACATTCCTCTTAAACATTTCTGACTCATTAAATATAACATCCTTGCTTCTAATAATTTTATGTTTGACTGGATCCCATAGACGATAACCAAATTCTTCATCCGCATATCCCAAAAAAATGCATTTCATAGATTTATCATCTAGCTTAGTTCTATTTTCTTTTGGAATATGTAAAAATGCTTCACATCCAAAGATTTTCAAATGAGAATAGTTCAACTTCTTACTAGTCCAAACTTCTTCAGGGATGCCTCCATCCAAGGCTGCAGATGGAGATCTATTTATGAGGTAGCAAGTTGTCCTCACAACCTCTGCCCAAAAATGCTTGTCCAAACCGGAATTGGACAACATGCTCCTTACTTTTTCCATAATGGTACGATTCGTTCGTTCTGCAACACCATTCTGTTGAGGTGTACCAGGCACAGTCTTCTCATGCTTTATGCCAAACCTGTTACAATATTCTTTGAATGCATTTGAGCAATATTCTCCACCATTATCTGTTCTTAGGCACTTGAGCAATTTGTTAGTCTCTCTTTCGAGAACAACATGGAATTTATGAAATATTTCAAACACTTCACTTTTAATTTTCATGGGATAGGCCCAAATCTTCCTGGATGCATCATCTATAAATGTTACAAAATATGATGCTCCTCCTAATGACTTGATGTTAATTGGTCCAAACACATATGAGTGTATCAATTCTAACACATTTTTCTTTCTGTCATGAACACCTCTAAGAAATGAAACCCTTCTTTGTCTACCATATATACAATGCTCACAAAGATCAAGATTGTAGGATCTCAAACCTGGTAGTAAATTTTTACCAACAAGGATTTTTAAACCCTTCTCGCTCATGTGACCCAAGCGCTTATGCCACATATCTGCTAAATTTCCTTCTCTTGTGACAACAACCAAATTTGATTTTCCTATCATTGCCTTCAATGAATATAGTGTTCTTGTCTTGGGTCCTTTGGCCACGACCAATGCTCCTTTTCTAATTTTCCAGCCTCCTTTTCCAAAGCTTGTGGAATAGCCATCATCATCCAGCCGTCCCATAGAGATCAAACTCATGCGCATTTCTGGCACATGTCTGGCTTGTTTCAACAGTATATCTTGTCCATTCTTCATCTTGATCTGGACATCTCCCACTCCAACAATATTTCAAAAATGATTATTCCCCAAATGCACTCTACCATAATCACCAGGATTATATGCAACAAAACTATCTTTGCATGGAATTACATGGTGAGATGCCCCAGAGTCAAGGATCCAATCAAAGCTACTGCTAGATGTATATAAACATGCATCCTCTACTGAAATAGTAAATAACACATCCATCTATGATTACAAAAGTAGTCTCACCTTCATTTGAGTTGGATGACTTTAATTTGTATTGGCTGGTCTTTGATCTTTTTGTCCTTTCTTCAAGGCTCAAAATTATTTCTTCATGTGCTCGGGTTTGCCACAATGAAAGCAGATGATCCTACCCCTCCTTGATTTTGATCGGCCTCTCGATCTTGATCGCCCTTGTCAGCCTCAATCAATCCTTCTGCCACGATCAGCTAGAGCTAGAGCTTCTCCTCCCTGGTTTTCCGCAATTGACTTGTGTCGCAACTCCTCATTCATTAAACTGCTACTGACATCATCAAACTTCAAGGTCCCTGTAGGTGCAGAAGTACTCATAGCCACAATTAAATTTTCCCAGCTGTCTGGCATAGAACACATTAACAAAATAGCTCTAATTTCATCATCTAGAGTTATTTTAACAGAGGCAAGCTGACTAGTTATAATATTGAATTCATTCAAGTGCTCAACAACTGAAGCACCCTCCTTCATCTTGAGATTGTAAATATTCTTCATCAAGAACACTTTGTTTGATGCCGTGTTCTTCTCATATAGATCATGGAGCTTCTTCCATAATCCCGTTGCTGTCTTTTCTCCGAACACATTAAAATACACATTCCTATATATATTGGCTAGATATTGGTGGATTGTTGCAATTTCCTTTCTATCTAGCTTATCCCATTCCTCATCTGTCATCGATGAGGGTTTCTTTGTTACACCCTCAATCAGAAAATACTAATCTTTTAAAATAAGTATATCCTCCATCTGCGATTTCCATAGGGAAAAATTAGCCCCGCTCAACTTCTCCATATCATTAACTGTTCCAATCTCCATTCTCAATAAAATTCACACCTTCCAAAAAATTCCACTTTAAAAAAATACCAAACCAATCTCCTTAAATTACTAACTTCTCCAAACATTATCGACTTCTCTTAAAAAAATTTCAAACACGGAGTTATTAAAGACTTCCAATATTCAACACTGTTCTCGCAGCGTGAAAATGTGACACAGGGAAAAGTGAAGACTGTTTGAAATTGGTACTAAAGAATTTTTGGAATAGAATTGTGTAAACTTGTGATTACCTCGGCAGCCTCAAGAAATGTCGAAAGCGATGCAGGCAACAGTGTTGCGCCAGCTACGTAGCCAGCATTGTCGTGGTGGTGCTCCTCATCGTGGTTCTAGCGTTGACGGTGTTCAAGACGAAGGACCCCACAATAGACGTGAATTCCATGACGTTGCAGGGCCTGAGCTCCAGCTTCGACCAGGACACGATGAAGCTCCACCTGAATGTTACCGTGGTCACGGAAATTTCAATCAAGAACCCCAACAAGGCGGAGAGCTTCAATTTTGGTGACAACGCCGCCTACATCTCGTACCACGGGGCGACCATCGGGCAGGCGCTCATCCCCACCGGAAAAATCAAGGCCGACAAGACCACTGACATGATGGTCCCCATGACGTTTTACACAGATGTTTTGCGCTCTGATACCAGTTGTTGAGAGCAGAGTAGCACAGCAAAAAAATAAGAATGGAGAAATGGAATTAACACACAGAAATTGGAGAAATAAAACAGAACAGATTTCTATTACATAGGCTTTTCTTGACTTGACACTCTCAGGCAGAGGCAGGAATACAATTTATAGTAGCAGAGAAGGGCTAATTTTGCATGTGAAAAAAACATATGGATACATTGTCAAGCTAGACGATGCGTTAGGTTCGGCGCCGTCGGTGACGGTGTTGGTCGGCTGGGTTAGGCGCTGACATTCAGCTTCACATTTAACATCTAAAAAGTGTGCAGTTCCACTCTCCATGTCATGGGGACTCGTGGCGAGCGTAACGACCACTGGATGGAGGTGCCATGTGCCAAAAGAGAATTCCAATACCTGTGATTTATTTCTAAGATTGAGCATGTGAGGCAATTGCCACATACATTTCACTATTACAATCTCCCCCTCCTAGGACGACAGGATGCAGTCCTTGAGGCCTTTAAAATCTGTTTCTTGGTATGAAAATGGGATCCCCGCAGAGGCTGCGTACTCCGACGGCCTTCTTTTGGTATGCCCACGATACAACAGACACTCATTCTCCTCCTTGTCTGCCCATTTGATTGTTGTTATTCTCAATTGACGAACATCATCATTATTCCTCAATCCCTCCATTAATGGTGGCCATTACATGCCCACTATGATATTGAAGTTAATGATATGTATTCCCACATTATTACGATTCTGAATTTTAGTCATTGTTTATTCTCATGATAGGATTTGCAACAAAATTTATTCAAAAAAAAAAACACTTTTACCAGAACGTATGGCAGCATTCCTCCTCACAGCGTTGCTTTACCCCTTGCGTTCCTCATTACGTGACAGATGGCCTTCCAGCAAAGATGAAGGATGGCCTTCGAGACCAAACCTGGTATGTACCAAAGCTGCACTTGGATGGCAACGTTCCAAGATGGTAAGCTCATGGGCAGCGTGGCTCTGACTTCACATATGGTAAGATGGCAGGCTTTACGCAGGAGCAACGTTACTTTATCTTGATTCAACCTAGAACATGGCCCTGCATACAAAATGGTGGCTCTTCCCATTCATGGCAGTATAAATTTCATTGTATATCTCTGGACGAGAAAATTTGGCAGCTCGAATATATCTCTCAAGCGATGTCAGCAACGGTATAGGTAACAGTATTTGTCAAGCAGTAAATGACTTACGGGCAGCATGCCTTGAACACAGAGAAGGTCCTGCAGAACGCAACAAAAGTCATCAAGCTCACAACACCACAGCAGCCAGCACGGCTCATCCGACGATCAATGAGCTATCTCTGGCAGCAGCGAGCTGTCTCCAGCGATCATCCGTGTCTCTACGCAGAGGGCAGAGAGCCTCTTCACGCTGGGTCAATCCATGCAACATCGTCCTCCAATCAGGCTGAAATGTTAGGATCTGGAGATATGTGATGCCAACATCAGGTAGGCAGCATTGAGCTACAGGAACGGGCAGCGTAGGCAACGTACACGCAGAGGGCATAGGCAGCCAGCTTGACTCCTCCTCACACTCCTCCTGTCTGAGGGCAGAGGCAACAAGAACATATGGAAGGGTCGAAAAAGAATGGCAGCGTTGCCACACATCAGCCCAGCATCGGAGGTAGGTAGCGCTCCTCAGCACCGTTGCGGTGCAACAAATTAATAGGCTGCAACAAATGCAAAAATTCATGATATCTGCGCAGTCAATAAATCTACCACTCGCAGATCGCTCAACTCAAAACGCAAGGCGCCATAGGTATCAAAGGTATCAGTTGTGGCCTATTAGATCACGCGAGTGTTGAAAGGTTAATTTCAACTACCCCTGTACTGTAGTTCCAAATATGTTTGAAGGGCTCTGTCACAGAGTCGCTTGCTAAAATCAGTGAACAGTCAAGTTCGTTTTATGAAAATAGGTACATAGTCCTTCAGTTCAAAAACAGAGCTTTGTGTTTGAAAACAGAGTTTCATATTAAAAAGACAGAGCATATTTTTTTTATTTATATTTCTGTATGTGGGAGTTTAGTGGTCCCCGCATCCACGACAACAGCTAGTCAGCAAACCACGTGGTGAAATTTCATTTGATCGGGTTTTATTTTGAGTCGGGTCGAGAACCTCAAACCAGACCCAAAGAAGTTATAAGGTGGATTGAATAAGGTTTTTGGGTTTTTTTTTTTGAAGCCCGTATGCAAGCCCAAATCTGGACCCGATAAGTGATTATAGGCGCGATTGTATATTTCATCGCATGTCCAAATGGTGACGTCACGGATCCCCATTTGTAACGCGAAGTTTTCATTGCATTTTGGTTTAACCTTTTTTGAAGTCTGGCAGAGGTTTGATTAATGTTTTGTTTTATGTTTGATAAAGGTTTATGTTTTATTATGTTTTGTTATCGTGCGAAAAAAAGGTTTTAACCTTTGATGTTTTATGTTTTAACATATTTTCATGTGCGCAAATGTTAGGTGGGCCCGGGAGGCTCTTAACATTGGTTTAGATTTTAGTTTTTATTTTTAATATAGTTTTTTTATGTTTGATATGTGTTGCGCCACATAAAAAGGCCTGTGAGGCTAATGTAACTGTGTAATGTATTTTTTATACACAACAGTGTAAAACAGTGAGAGAGCTCGAAGGCTATATTGCAAAAAAGACAGAGTATTGTAAAACAGAGAATAGAGAGTGTATTTTTTGTGTGAGACAGAGTGCATTTTTTAGAGAAACAGTGAAGGTTTTTGTGCACTTTGTTAGCAACAGTCCTGTTTGTAAATCCCTTTGTTAGAGGAAGGATTTTTTGTAACAGTTTTTTAAGTTAATGAAATATAATTTCAAGTGTGAAACTCTATCTCTCTCTGAAGCAAATTTTGTTTTTAATTTCTCTGTGTTTAGAGGAGAGTATTATTCTCTCTATAGTTTGTTCATGAATTCTCAGAAATTCCAACATGGTATCGGAGCTAGTCCAGGCTCTTTGAAGGTGTCAAAGAAGCTAAAGGAAGGATTTTTGTTGCAACAACTTCTCCAGCAGAGTGAAGGCTCAGTCAAAAGAATCCAAGGTATTCTCAAAACAGATTTTTGTGTTACTGTTTGAAGACAGTCAGTTTATTTTATAAATACACAGTCAAGTATTTGAAGCATAGTTCAGAGTGTTAGGCATGGCAGGAACCATCACTAGCATGAGTATTGGTAATGTTCAGCTCCCACAATTTAATGGGAAAAACTATGATTAATGGGAAATTACCATGAAAGCCCTGTTTGCCTCTCAAGACTTATGGGAACTTGTTGAGGATGGTTTTGAAGAGCCAGTAGATGAAAATGAGTTTAATACCTTAACTCAGGCAGAGAAGGAATTGTTGAAGAGAAATAAGAAGAAGGACTCTAAAGCTCTCTTCCATTTGTATCAAGCAGTACATGAGAGTGTGTTTCCAAGGATAACATCAAATAGGAGATCCAAAGAAGCATGGGAAACTCTCAAAACAGCCTATCAAGGCATGGAGAAAGTGAAGACAGTAAAACTACAATTGTTGAGGAGAGATTTTGAGACTCTCTGCATGAAGGAGTCTGATAACATAGACTCATTCTTCACACATGTGATTGGAATGGTCACACAGATAAGGTATCATGGAGAGACACTTGAAGAAAGGAGGATTGTGGAGAAACTATTGAGGAGTCTACCCTCAAGGTTTGATGTTATAGTCACCACCATAAAAGAGACAAAGGATCTCTCAAACTTTTCAGTTGATGAGCTTCATGCATCACTGATGACACATGAACAGAGATTGGGTAGAAATGAAAAATCATCGTTGGAGCATGCCTTTAAGACCTAGATGTCCTTTGGAAGAGGGAGAGGTCAAGGCAGATGAAACAAGATAGGAAGAGGCAAAAGCCAAAACAGAGGTGGAAGAAACAATCCAGCAAATGCTCAAGGAAGGGGCAACAATCAAAATCAGAACCAAGGCCAAAACGACAGCCAACAAAGTGGACATCAACATGCTTATGGACAAAGGTATGATAAATCCAATGTCCAATGTCATTATTGTAAAAATATGGGCATTATGTAAATGAATGTAGGAAGAAACAGAATGATATGGGTAATAGACCCAGTGCAAATTTCACTAGAGAAAATATTAGCCAAGATAAATTGTTTTTAGATTGTAATATGGCTGAGGAAAAGAGTGAAGATTTATGGTTTCTAGACTCAGGTTGTAGTAACCATATGACAGGAAACATAGCCATGTTTTCTATGTTAGATGATAATGTGAAGTCACAAGTCACATTAGGGACAGATAGTAAAGTTTCTGTTATGGGAAAAGGAGATGTAGGTGTCTTAACAAGGAAAGGAGAAAAGAAAACCATAGCAGATGTTTATTATGTTCCTGGAATGAAATGTAACCTCTTAAGTATTGGACAACTTGTTCAAAAGGGGTACAATGTTTTCTTTGAAGATGATGTATGCACCATCATGGATAAACCACCAAGAAAACAATGTATTGCTGAAGTGAAGATGACAAGGAACAGAATGTTCCCTCTCAGGATGAGGGCAGATTTGAAGAATGGAGAATAAATGGCAGCAGTGACAGAAGAGGCTTTCCAAAGAGAAACAAAAGACGAGAATTGGTTATGGCACTTGAGATTTGGACATCTCAACTTTGGAGGTCTTAATTTGTTACACAGAAAAGGAATGGTAAGACGTTTGCCATTGATTGAGAAACCGGAAAGCCTATGTGAAGGTTGTATCTTGGGTAAACAACACATAGAAATTTTTCCATCCAGGAAAATCATAAGGGCAAAGGCACCCTTAGAAATTGTCCACTTAGATTTATGTGGACCGATGCAAACACCATCACTTGCAAGAAGCCACTATATGTTAACTTTTATAGATGATTTTACAAGAAAAACTTGGGTTTACTTTTTGAAAAATAAAAGTGAAGTGTTTGAAAGATTATGCAATTTCAAAGCACTTGTGGAGAACCAAAGTGGGTTGCATATCAAAGTCCTAAGGACTGATAGAGGAGGTGAATATATATCCAAAAAATTTGTGCGTTTTTGCAGAGAAAATGGCATACACAAGCAATTTACAACAAGGTACGCTCCGCAGCAAAATGGAGTTGCCAAAAGAAAAAATAGGACAATCATGGGTATGGTAAGGAGTATGCTAAAGGAAAAACATTTTCCAAATGATTATTGGGATGAAGCTGTACATAGTGCAGCGTATATATTGAATAGATGCCCAACAAAAGCAGTCATGAAAAAAGTTCTGGAAGAGGCATGGAGTGGCACAAAGCAAGGAGTCACCCACATGAAAGTTTTTGGTTGTGTGACTTATGCACACATTCCAGAACAGCTAAAGAAGAAGTTGGATAGCAAGGGGGAGAAATGTATTTTTATTAGATACAGTGAGGAATGCAAAGCTTATAGGTTGTATAACCCATCCACCAAGAAGTTTATTGTGAGCAGAGATGTTCAGTTTATTGAAGATGAAGCTTGGGATGGAAGCATTGAGAAAACAGTGAATGTTAAAAACTGTTTGTCTCATGATGAAGATGATGAAGAGATGGTTGAAATACATCCCTCAATAGCAGCACCAACACAAGGACAGCAAGGGACACCCTTGAGGAGAAATGAGAGTGCTTCTCCAAGCACACCACAAGGAGGAGATTCGAGTGCTACTTCAAGCACTTGCACACCAAATGAAAGAGGAACAAAGTTCAGAAATTTAAATGAGATTTATGAGCAAGAGGCAGCAAATGAAGGTATGGACTCCTTATTTTCTTTGTATTGTCATGTTGATGACCCTATTCATTTTGAAGAAGCTATTAAAGATAGGAAATGGATAGAAGCTATGGATGAAGATATTAATGCCATAGAAAGAAATAAGACATGGAATTTAGTTGAACTCCCAAAAGGTAAAGAAGTGATTGGAGTTAAATGGGTCTACAAGACCAAAGGTAATGCTGAAGGAAAAATTGAAATACACAAGGACAGACTTGTTGTCAAAGGGTATAAGCAACAGCATGGGAGAGACTATGAGAAAACTTTCACACCAGTTGCAAGAATGGAAACCGTGAGAGCAGTGCTATCCATAACAACACAAAACAAGTGGAAAGTTTACCAAATGGATGTGAAGTCAGCATTCCTAAATGGAGTGTTAATGGAAGAGGTTTATATTAAACAACCTCTAGGCTACGAGAAGAAAGGCCAAGAGCACAAAGTGTGGAGATTGAAGAAAGCCCTTTATGGGCTGAAACAAGCACCAAGAGCATGGTACAATAGGATAGATTCCTATCTATTGGAAAATGGATTTGAAAAATGTGAGGGAGAACCCACATTATACATCAAAGAAAAAGATGGTAAGATGTTGATTGTTGTCTTATATGTTGATGATGTGATACAGGTAATGATGATTACCTTGTTGAAAATTTTAAGAAGGTCATGAAAGATGAATTTGAAATGACAAATATGGTTTTGCTGAAATACTTCTTAGGAATAGAAGTAAAGCAAAATGAAAATAAAATTTTTATTTCTCAAGAAAAATATGTTAATGAAGTTTTGGAGAGATTTAACATGCAGGATTGCAACGCAACAATAACTCCCATAGTGATGGGATTAAAACTCAGCAAAGAGGATAGCAGCAAGGATTTTGATCCTAGTTTGTACAAGAGCATAGTTGGCAGCCTCATGTATTTGACTGCAACTAGGCCGGATATAATGCATGCTGTTAGTTTGATTTCTAGATTCATGGAGAGGCCAAAAGAAATACATTGGCAGGCAGCAAAAATGATTCTAAGGTATGTTAAAGGAACTAGAAGGTTTGGTATTTTATATACTGCTTCAGAAAACTTAGATTTAATTGGATACACTGACAGTGATTGGGCTGGAAGTGTAGATGACCGGAAAAATACTTCTGGTTATGTTTTTCACATGGGTTCAGGAGCCATTTCATGGGCTTCTAAAAAACAACCTATTGTAGCATTATCTACAGCAGAGGTAGAGTATGTGGCAGCTACAGCAGCAACATGTCAAGCAATTTGGTTGAGGAGAATGTTGAAAAGTTTATGTCAAGAACAAGTAAAAGGCACAATGATTTATTGTGACAATAGCTCAGCTATTGCATTATCAAATAATTATGTGTTTCATAAGAGAACGAAACACATAGATACAAAGTTTCACTACATCAGGGAATTGGTGAACAATGGAGAAATTGTTTTAAAACACTGCAGAACTCAGGAGCAGTTTGCAGACATTCTGACCAAGCCATTGGGGCAGAAGAGTTTTGAATTTTTAAGGAAATGTCTAGGTATGACTGATAACCCAACAATTGAACTTAAGGGGGAGAGTTGAAAGGTTAATTTCAACTGCCCCTGTACTGTAGGCACTTTCCAAATTTGTTTGAAGGGCCCTGTCATAGAGCCACTTGCTAAAATCAGTGAACAGTCAAGTTCGTTTTATGAAAACAGGGTACACAGTCCTTCAGTTCAAAAACAGAGCTTTGTGTTTGAAAACAGAGTTTCATATTAAAAGGACAGAGCATATGTTTTTTATTTATATTTCTGTACACGGGAGTTTAGTGGTCCCCGCATCCACGACAGCAGCCAGTCAGCAGACCACGTGGTGAAATTTCATTTGATCGGGTTTTATTTTGAGTCGGGTCGAGAACCTCAAACCAGACCTGAAGAAGTTATAAGGCGGATTGAATAAGGTTTTCGGGTTTTTTTTGAAGCCCGTACGCAAGCCCAAATCCGGACCCGATAAGTGATTATAGGCGCGATTGTATATTTCATCGCGCGTCCAAATGGTGACGTCACAGGTCCCCATTTGTAACGTGAAGTTTTCATTGCATTTTGGTTTAACCTTTTTTGAAGTCCGGCGGAGGTTTGATTAATGTTTTGTTTTATGTTTGATAAAGGTTTATGTTTTATTACGTTTTTTTATCACGCGAACGAAAAGGTTTTAACCTTTGAAGTTTTATATTTTAACATATTTTCATGTGCACAAATGTTAGGTGGGCCCGAGAGGCTCTTAACATTGGTTTAGATTTTAGTTTTTATTTTTAATATAGTTGTTTTATGTTTGATATGTGTTGCGCCACATAAAAAGGCCTGTGAGGCTAATGTAACTGTGTAATGTATTGTTTATACACAACAGTATAAAACAATGAGAGAGCCCGAAGGCTATATTGCAAAAAAGACAGAGTATTGTAAAACAGAGAACAGAGAGTGTATTTTCTGTGTGAGACAGAGTGCATTTTGACAGAGTGCATTTTTGAGAGAAACAGTGAAGGTTTTTGTGCACTTTGTTAGCAACAGTCCTGTTTGTAAATCCCTCTGTTAGAGGAAGGATTTTTTGTAACAGTTTTTTTAAGTTAATGAAATAGAATTTCAAGTGTGAAACTCTGTCTCTCTCTAAAGCAAATTTTGTTTTTAATTTCTCTGTGTTTAGAGGAGAGTATTATTCTCTCTATAGTTTGTTCAGGAATTCTCAAAAATTCCAACAGCGAGGCGTGAATATGCACACACGCCGCTCCACCTCTTGACAGCCCAGCACTGGCCTCGCAGGCTCCTCTCAGCGGCCAAGGATGGCAACGTTCCTTAGCAGTACCATCTCGAGACTTCTGGTCCTCCTGCATCTTCAACTTCGGTTCTGAAGACTCCGCAAAACTTATTCAATCACAGAATTAAGGCATATCCTCAATTCCCTCTCCTCTGCGCACACGAACATCAACCAATCAGGAACCATCGCCCGTCCTCACAATTGAGATTTAATCTACAGAGTGATGCACAAGCACCACCGCCGCTATGGTCAGATCCACAGCATGAACAAGCAGAATCGAGGTTCTAGACTGTCAAACCATTTGATGCAGCCAGTTTCTTCAGTCTGCATGCTTGCAGTGAGACTTATGATGGACACACAAACATTCACTAAATTCCCACTCTGCACTTATACTTTCTCATCTACACTCCGTAAAGCTTTGCCACGATGCTCGATGGACCAATTCAAAAACTAAAACAAAAAAATATATACTCTTTCTTATTTCCTATTTCCTATTTCTTTAGCCTAGGAGTGGCCGAGGTCCAGGTTCTTGGACACACAATAAGTCGGTTTTGAGAATATCTCAACCTCACACCAAACTAGGAACTTAGGTTTAGCTAACTCCTATTGAATAGGAATGGACTCTATACATAGAAAGAATCACAATTGAGACAAGTAGGAATTACATATTCCAACAGGTGACTACTCTAAACACGAAATCTAGGGTCATTTTTCAATGAAATATTTCATTTAATTTTGTTGATTCATTGTGATTGGTTAGCATTGCATTTTATTTGTGTATAACTAGGTTTCAAATTTGTTTGCAAAATAATGGAATTTCCAGTAAAATTTTGATATAAATTTGTTTGCAAAATAATGGAATTTCTAGTAAAAATTTGATAAAAGCTAGTAGAATTTTTGAAAAATTTAAGTTATAATTGTCAAATTTCAAGATTTTGAATGTTTTAGAAATTTTGATGGTGCTAAATTCATTTAAATCATCAAAAACAAAATTCAAGCATTCCTATCAAGTTTGTTGAAAAAAAAATGATTCCTCATTTTATTTTGGTGATTCCTTGCAATTGGTTTGCATTGGATTACAGTTAGGCATGTTGTTGGGTTGGATATTCAATTTAAGCTTCATGGTGAGTACACTTTCCTTTCCTAATTTGTGTGTCAGCTTGGGAGGAAATGTCCAGGGCAATGAAGCCCTACTGCCCTGATACAACTTTGCCAATAACAGACCGAATTTACATCGCAAGGAATCTGGTCAGGAATGATATGCGGGACAGCAATACAGACGCTCATATTTGTTTATGTTACATATCATTGTGACTGGGAATGAAAGTGGAAAACACCAAAAACAAAAAACCAACATTAAAATGAAATCAATAGTTGGTTAACTGATAATAGTTAGTTACTGAAATTATGTACTCATAAATTTGCAGGCAAGTAAAGCTATTCATCATGTTAATACATGGTCTTCCAAAGGTCCCGCTCAAATCACATCGCAGGATGTCAGTAAAACATAATTCAATAAATTTATCTTTTTACGCAACTCATTTGAATTGTGGCTTATTTTTGGTATTGTTTTGTAGACATTCCAGAATAACAGCAGATAAAGATGGTTTTTGTCCCTAGATGAGGCTTAAAGGTTGAAAAATTGAAATCCTGTTTATTACATATGACAATGTTCTACGATGTAGTCATTTTGAATCGCGGGTATGAGATATAAAAATTAAAAAAGTTCGAGCTCCGGGTTATTTGGCAAATTGTTAGCCACGGTGCAATTTGTCTGTCAAATATTTTCTTTTAACCCTTCTAATTTCTAAGTTGAAATGGTTAAAACGGATTCTGAAGCCATATGGAAACCATTAGCTGCTTGAGTTTTGAAACTCCTACTCTAATTTCTATAAATGGTGAACTGTAAGAAAAACTTAAATTGTAAATTGTGAGAAAAATGATTTGCAGGAAGATAAACTATATTAATACTCATTGCTATGCTGTAAACTGCGAGAAAAGTTGTTTGCAAGCAGATAAACTATATTAATACTCACTACTATGATGGCATGTACAATTATATTAATACTCACTGCTATCATGGATATACGGGTTTAAGGGAAAAATATATTAAACCTGTTTAAAATGGAAAAATAGAAAAAATTAGAAAACTTGCTTTTATAAAAAATTATTATAGCTTTATTTTTCAATATTAAAAGGTTTAGTTTTCAAAAAAGTTTTACAAATATAAAAAAAATTAAATTTTGATAAATACCAATATAGTTTTCTCATAATACATTTAATATTATCAAAATAAAAAAACTCATAAAAATTATCTAAATTATAATTTTATTTTGAATTATTATTAAATCATTAATTATAAAAAGAATTAATATATGCATTAAACATATATACATTTAAAAAAACATGCAATAAGATTCTTAAATATGAAGATTCATACCCACTTTATTATGAAGATTTTTTAGTTTGTAAATAAGCTTTGTTACAATACCATGGCTTACTAATACCACATGCCTAGAAAACCATAACACATGTTTATGTGGCATTATTTTTTTTTTAATTACCTAATTTAATAAAAAGGGTTGAAAGGGCATAACTACTTTTGAGATATATCTCACCTTTGATTTCTGAATACTAATAAGAATGTGTGTGTGTGTGTAATTTACAAGATCCTTAACCAAGGAGATTTACCCCACTTTACTATAGATATTCTTAACAACTTTGTTACAATACCTTGGGCCAGTACCATCACTTATCAATACCACATCTCTAAAAACCATAACTCCCATAGTCAAAATGTTTTTTAGAATTCTCATGGGAGTAGCTCAATTAGCAATGGGTATTATGAAGCATTATGTAAACCATGGGATTCAAGATTCAAATCCATCATGAATCAAGCCAACAAAAATAGATTATATTAATTTAATTTTATAACATTTTTTTAGTTAAATTAAAAATAAAAAGGGGCATAATTAACTACCTTTTGGGGACACATCTTTCAAGATTGGTGTCTCTTGCAGGTTGGTGCATATAAATATTGTAGCATAGGGGATTAGTGTCTTGTATAGGCTTGTGCCTACAATTGGTGTCTTTTATAGGTTCGTACCTACAAATCTTGCAACCGAGGGATTGGGTATCTCATATAGGTTGGTGCCTACAAAAATGTGTTATAAATAAATTTCTATTTATATCTTCTTTCATATGTGAGATTGTTTGGTTATGATTCATGATTGTTTAAATAATTAAGAAATTGTCTTATACTAACTCACCCCTATCCTATCTCAATATGAATGTGAATCCAACAATTGGCATAAGAGTAGGTTCATTTGGAAGCAAACCAACCATTTGAATGGACATCTCAGAGGGAACATTACCACTCATAAAGGTTATTTCACAAGAGATCTCTATTATTTGACACAAAAAATTATTCCTTAGAGGGTAAGGATGAAGACTTATCTAATGTATCTTTGTTTTGACATTTAGAAATATGTAGTGGATGGTTATAAAGCTCCAAAAAATTCTCCAACTTCGCAAGATAGTAAGAACACTTATGTAATAGTGTAAGGCCATGATGTCATCTTGTGTGGCCTATTAGAATCAATTCTTTTTCAAAATAATGCATTATGAATATGTAAAAGACATATGAGACAAACTTTAAAAGAACTATGAAGGAGATGATAAGGTGAAGAGGTAAAAGCTTCAAACCCATAGAAGACAATTTGAGAGTTTGAAGATGAATGATGAATAAGATATTGTAGCTTACTTCCTTTGTGTGGATGAGATTGTCAATATTGTTAAAGAAATTGGTGAAGAAGTTAAGGAATTGATGATTGTACACATTTTTTTGAGATCTCTCCTCTTAAGATTTGATTCAAAGTTCTAAGTTATAGAAGAAATAAAGGACCTAGAAAATATAAAGATAGATGAGGTACACAGTATTCTCAGTGCATACGAAATAAGGATAAAATAAGGTAAGTCAAATAAGAAGGAAGTAGCTTTGAAATTTTCAAAGAAGGCAAACGAACAAAACCAATGTTTATTCTAGCAATGAATGATATGAAGAAGCACAATTTGTGGGATATCTTAAAATGGGATTTATAAAATACAAAGGTAAGCTACCATTCAAATGTATTAATTCTGGTAGAGTAGGTAATTTTTCTACTAAATGTCCATATGCAAAAAGAGAGAACAGTGATGATGAAGGAAAACATAAAAATAGAAGGAAATCCCATAGACACAAAAACGAAAGATATAACAAGAAGAAAATGCTTTAATCCATAGAAGATTGCAGCTCTTGAGATTAAAGTAATGAATATGCATCTAATGTTGACAAAGAATAATTCATATCATAGCTATGGATAAGTGAGTTGTTAATCAATAAAAAGAAGACAATAAAAAAGATAAAAGCATATTCAAAGGATGAAGATATTGATGGGGAAGTAAAAATTGAAGCATAAGGTGGTAGTTCCCTAGAAGAAATAGAATAACTTAGAGGTAAGCTAAAAATGCAGAAAGAGATATTGTACAAAAATGAGAAGAAAAAGAATCATGATCTAGATGAAACAATAGTTTCAATCTTAAAGACACAACTAAAAAAGGAAAACAAGATAGAAGTAATGAGAAACCAACTTAAATTAAAGAAAGAAATTTGTGAGATGTTAGCAGCAAAAGTTATTTCCTTAAGAAAATAAAATAACTAAAAAAGGAAAATGTTTAGTCGAATCAAAACTTGAAATTTGGAAAAGGTTCTGAAACCTTAGATGATATTCTCAGGTCAGACGTGGGTTTCTCATATAATCCATGAGGTATTGTAGTTTATGCATCGTTTTTGTTTTGGTATGTTTTTTATGTTTCAATTAATAAAATATTATTATATTTCTAAATCCATGTCCTTAAAATTTTATTTATTTTTACATGTAAGGAATTCTTTAAGGGGTGCCCTTCGTCGTCTCTACATAGCCTATGTATAGAGGCCATGTGAATGATAACATATGTCATCTCGATATCAGGAATGAACCACTTGTCACGTGGTTCTATCTTTGAGCTTCATCGTCAGGTTCTTTGAAGGTCACAGGCTCGAAATCAGGACCATTTTATTCTTCAACGATCTCTACAAACAATATACCAACCTCCATACATAAAACCTACTATTGTTAATGGTACATACTCTTCCTTTCTTTGTTATAAAATTCCAATCACAACACGACATAGGTCCAACATAATATTCCATGGCTCATACTGCTTAGATCATGGATATATATATATATATATATATATCACCCATGAACATATGAATAGTTGCTTGCAAGTTGAATCCATCACGTGAAAATCAAATCACATGTAACTAGCGTTTGATAAACTTTACAAAGGTATTTTAACTTCAATTTATACGCACTGAACATAAAAGAAGAGAAGTGACAATGGACATACGTATGTATCTTTGCGTTTATTTATTCACTTAGTATACATCTTGCACGTCATTCCAATGGTTAATAGTTTTCAGTATTTTCCATTTAGAACTTTCAATACCAAAGAAACTGCATGATCTCAGTACCAAAGAAAATTGTGGTTATCGTGTTAGTACCAAAGAAATTGCATGATCTCTTCTTAGTTATCTCTATAGTACAATTGCACTTATGATTTGTATTTTTTTTACCCATTTTCAAATTCAAATTATGGTTTCACCGACCAAAAGAAGTTACAATAGGTTCAAAGGCACAAATATACTAATTAAAAATATAAAAACCTAATATTGAAAAAAATATGTAATATTTAGTTATTTATTGTTTTCTTAATAACTTTTAAATATTTAATGTACTATCACAAGATTATGTAGAGACACAATTTAAAAAATTTATACATTCATTTCTTTGTAGATTTTTTAGACTCATCCACTCCTGAATAATGCAAGGCTTTGGAAGCAATCTTGCCAAAACATAGAGATGGTGGCAGGTGACTATGAGGAAACAACACTTGACAACGTAAACGTTGATGAAGAAACAAAGTCAACAAAACATGTATGAGGAATACGACGAAGACTCTCATCAACCGAGAGGAAATGTGCACAACCACCAGAATAATTCAATAGCTCTGTTTTAATACTACACACATGATATTCTCTTTTAGAGTTGGCATTGTTGGTGTGACAATATTTTACATAACCATTATGGAATTTGCATTGGTGGTGTGATAATATGCTACATGAGCATATGGAATCAACACAAATGTTATTTTCCTTTACAATTGGTATTTTTGGCATGACAATATGTCACTTGCAATATGCTAGAATCAATCATTTTCATTTCACTAATTTGAACTCAATGCATCTCTCCTCCCCATGTAGTGTCATAAATCGGTAAGGTAATTAAGAGTGAAGAAAGCCTATGATTATAATTCCTACTTTGACCACTTCAAATTCCACTAGCATGTGGACATCCATATGTTTCTTTTGAAAAACACCATTTCTTCATGCAATATTCTATCTTTATCTCCATGTGACTATCTATATAATTTTGGGAAAAGGGAAAAATTTTCCCCACCCAAATATAGCCCTTTCATAATATGATCCATTGGTATATTCAATAGACAAGAAAATTGGTAAGTGTTAATGCTTTAGAATTTGGAAGCACTCATCGCATATCAGTTGCATTGTTTTGACAACTAAATAAGATGCATTTAACCATATTTATTATAATTAATCCCATACTATTAATTATTTAAGTATCTTTCTTATTATCTTCAACACATTTTATAATTTCCATGAGACACATTAACTCATTATCATAAAACTACACTCTTAATTTTTCTTTTTACTTTATATCCATCCTCTATTCACTTCCGACGTCTCCTTCTCCTGCTTCTAGGTATGCTAGTCTAGGTCATAAAAGTATATAAGGTAGAAAGAGGAACATATTGGTAGGCAGTGAGGAGGCCTAACAAATGATTTAGGAAGTATGAGACTTCTCAGTCTACAAGTCAGTCACAGGGAAAAGTATGCCCAAAATTTATAGTTATTTTAGTTTGTGTATAGAGTTGATTAATGAAAATTATGTTCATTTGCTTCCGTTGATATCCTTGCCTTTGAGAGAAAATATATATCTCTGTGTTAAGTATGAATGGCTTATATGTGTGCAGTTTTCTTGAAATTAAGTGGGGAAGTAGTGAAATTTGTAAGGACCAGTAATGAGCCCTGTATGGTGTTTCCATGGGAAAACAAAATCTAGAACTCAATTGGGGGTTTAAAAAACCTATTCAAATTTAGAGTGGAGCTTGGCTAACAAGAAGCCGAGAAATCTTGGAGTCTTTCATTGGAAAAATTCTAAGTTCTGGAAAAATTTCGGAGCTCAAGCACAAGATTAAAGTCCAAGCATTAGAGTGAAAAGACCTTGTTTTCAAATCTTGGATCCAAAAGTCAGGGTGCACGTTTGAATGACTAGGCATGGAAATTTTGCAGACCAAGGATATATCCCTAGCAAGTCAGTTTACCACACCCAAGGACGAAGTAGCCAGCAAAATTTGGATATAATATAAGAGGAGTTAATCCTCATGTAAATTTGGTGTTCGCGAAGTAATTTTGGGGTTTTTGTGGTCTTCCCCCTTTCCTTTATCTATGCAATGGGAGTAACCCCCAAAATCCACATAGGTTATGGATCTTGGCGAATGACATTAACCATTGGATTAAATTTGGCATTGTTATCAGCTAGTCAAGGTTTGACTTATTCAGAGTTTCACATTGTCATAACTCCTATAAAACTGTCAAAAAACTAACCTCCAACCCTTGACCCACCATTGTCATCAATATATTTTGGTTTTGAAACCCAACACTCTGATAGCCCCATCCTTCCGATACCACCGATCAAAAATATTCTCGACCCCGATCCTGCCTTCACCCTATCGACCTCAGCACTTACAAGAATGGGATTAAACCTTTTAAGGTTTATCACCTTGATATCGACAATAACCCCAAGACCATTGTAGGTGTGCCATATTATAACCCTGATAAACTAGAGCCTAAGGACCTTGTGCGCCAAGAACTCTTAAGGAGAAGATTTGAATGAGAAAATGGGAGTTAAAGGGGGATTTACGCCATTTTAGGGGTTAGTAAAGGAAACAGTAACCGAGGATGTCGAGAGTAGTCTAGTTTAGGGTTAGGTTAGCTACGTCAAATGGTATCAGAGTAAAAATTACACTGTTTGGGATTGGGGAAGGAAGAAATGTACTTTTGTTGCAGGAGATTTGTAGCTAACAAAGAAGATTAAAGAGATTTCTCGTGGAGGAGAGAGTGAGCCAAATAATTGGAGATACATGGTGACAGATATAGTAGAACATTGCATGAAGAAAAGGGATCAAAAGTTCCAGATATAGAGTATTTGGAGCAAATTGAAGATATTTATAGCCAAGAAAGAAGTAGAACTAGAGGATTGACAGTTCACTACAAGGAAAAGACACTCTAGCGGATGTTTTTGACGAACCCCTTATAAAAATACCCCAGACATCCGTTTCTAGCAGAGGTTACTAGAGGAGGTTGTGATGCAAGATATAATGCCAAAATCCATATCCTTCTAGAGCTAGATTAGACCCCGCTAAACCCCAGGCTAAACATCATATGAAAATTGCTTTGCCCTTACTTAAATTGCAAGAGGAAACTTAATTTCCCATGTAGACAACATCCAGAACTCTTTATAAATCACAAAAACAATTATTTGAGTGAGATCCCCCCTTTAATTGTATAAAACAATACTTACAGGTCTCAATCTTTATCTCATATCGCAGTTTTCAAATTTCGGTCGATCCCAGATCGCAGACGGTAACAATTCACCACCGATTTCACACAGATCCAATCACTAATCTGCGATTGTGATGATCACAGGTTTCTAAAACTGCGATGAAGCAATCACACATTTAATTACTGATATGCCATTGCATGCCCTTTACACTTAGATTGCAATAAAATTCATTTAGAAATTCAGAGAAAAACTTAATCAATGGTTTTTCTGATTTGTAATTGATTGCAAGATCTAAATCTACGAAATTTATATTCACAATTCGCAGATCTTATGCATCCGGTCTTCACACTTCAAATCTCCACCGTCAACCCTCATGACTCCAATCCAACGAATACTATAGAATATCGCATAAATATTATCACAATAGATAACACTCCGAAAGTATGCGATAAAAGTTGTTTTTCCTTGTAATCAAGGTGGTACATGTCACCTTTTTACTTGATCGCATACTTTATAAAAGTGTCATTTGTTGGAATGAATTCTCGCAATATACCATCTATGGTTTTGAAGACATGTGATACACCACTTCTGGTTTTGAAGGACTGTTGTACTTAGTTGTATGCTATGCTCTTGGTTCACGGTTCCAAGCAGACAAAGTTCCAACAAGATTTTAAAACACAGATTTTATATAAAACACTCTGATATAAAAAAAAGGTCGAAATGTTTAAGCCCACGGACTTGAAATAAAACCTGCAACGCTATTACTGATATTTCTAAATTAAAACACATCAAAAGATAATGATACCAGTATTGTCGGAATTGATTTTACACGGGCTTTAAAAGAATTCCACACCAGAAATGAGACTTACACACCATGCTTGAATCAATTACTCATAAAAATTACAGATTTTATAGCCCTTCTTAGCTTGATTATATCAAGTATTCCAGATTTTTGTCTTCTCAACTCTTTCACACTTTCACTCTACTCTCTAACCGTTAGCTCCTCCCAATTATTCAAAAGGTCACAATTTATACAAATACAGATTAATGAACCAATTTAGTTCAGATCCAATAATTTCTCATTCTTTCCTAAATTATCTCTTCAGCTCCACTCCTTCCTCAAAAAAATCCCAATTTAAACTTTAAAATCCCTCAAATCCTCACTCTTCCTAATATTACTCAACTGTCTCTAAGATCTCTTCATTCACGACATATTCTCCACAATTTAAATTGTAAATTAAAATTTCCTCAAACTCAACTAAACTAGGAATATAAATAAAATGATTAAGGGAACCCACTCCCTTTAGTAAATGTGAAATAAGACTCATGGATCTTATAAGCTTTGAAGAATGCTCCTATATCAGGTTGGCAGGTGGATGTTTTTGCGGATGTATTTCGTCCAGTGCGCTTATCAGTGTAAAAAGCACCGGTGCGTTCAACAAGAGAAAGCGCTGGTGCGCACAAAACATTAGCACACCGGACACCGTGCACTCTGTACACACCCGCCCGATGCATTGCATTTATATAGCGCATCGATTCTTTACAACACTTCTGCATCAGTGCCTCATAAAAAGCGCACGAAAACAGAAATAGCCCGATGCGGAATGAAGCAAATGCATCAAAGGCCTATAAAAGCCCGCACAACGGAACAAGGTTAAATAAAAAATATATTACGACCAAAAAACCGCACAAAAAATTGGCACACTGGACACCGTGCGCTCCGTACATACCCGCCTGATGCATTGTATTATTGTACTGCATCGGTTCATTATAAAATTTCTGCACCGGTGCCTCATAAAAATTGTGCGTAAACAGAAACTGCCCAGTGCGGAATGAAGCAAACGCACAGGTGCTCCCATAAAACCCCACGCACCAGAACATGTTTAAATAAATAAAAAATTATGGCCAAAAAACCACACAAAATATTGGTACACCAAACACCGTGCGCTCCTTACACTCCTGCCCAGTGCATTGTTTTACTGTAGCACACCGATTCTTTACAAAAATTTTGCACTGGTGCCTCATAAAAAGTGCATGAAAACAAAAGCCGCCTGGTGCAGAATGAAGAAAACGCACAAGTACGTCCATAAAACCTGGCACACCAGAACAAGGTTAAATAAAAAAAAATTACGCCAAAAAAACCACACAAAACATTGGCACACCGAACACCGTGCACTTCGTACACACCCACTCGGTGCGTTGTATTACAATAGCGCATTGGTTCTTTGCTACACTTTCACACCGGTGCATCCTAAAAAGCGCACAAAAATAGAAACCACCCAGTGCGGCATGAAGCAAACGCATCGGTGCACCCATAAAAACCCTGCGCACCGAAACAGGTTAAATAAAAAAAGTTACGGCCAAAAAACCACATTTTTCTCTTTTTTCACTGCTACAGAGTTCTCAAGCACCGGTGTAATTTATCCTTGTCTGATTCGCCCTGACATCGGTGCTCCCATTGCACTCATTGCACACACTGCTGCTGTACATTGCCCACCAATCTCCAGCTTGAATTTTGCAAAATGGTGGACAAATTTTCTTTTGCAAATTCTACAACCAATATGCCTGCTCGATGGCCAAATGTACAGGTATTTTTCTTGTTTTTCCATAATTAAGCCTTTTAGATGATTATAATTTCAAATAACCTTAAAATTAACCATTTACAAGAAAAAAAAATGTCGTGTAGTGCGCTCGAGCCGTTTGGCTCGCACCAGTTTGCAGTGTTGCCTGTAAATTTACAATTCGCACCACAACTGGTGCTAACGGTATCCGCACCGATTTTGGGGCGGTACTGATAGGTGCACCGTGTTATTTTAAAAAATATTAAAAATTGCGGTGCGATCATTTACCAGGCCACACCGTTGACAATGTGGAATAACGACAAAATGGTGCATTGACTGAATTATCGGCCCCGGGGCAGGTAATGTTGTCAGTGCACCGCATACCGCATTTTGACTGGGTCAACGGTTTGGATTGGTAAACCAGTGCTAACAGTATCCGCACCGGTTCCGAGGCAGTACGAAGGCACACCATGTTTTTTTTTTTTTTTTTTAAGTGCGGTGTGGTCGGTTACCCTACTACACTGTTGACCTAGTGAAATAGCAGCGACGTGGTGCGTTGACCAAAATAGCCTCCCCAGGATGACTATTTTTGTCAGCACACGGCTTTCCATATTTCACCTGTGTCAATGGTTCGGCCTTGTAAAAGACCGCACTGTTCACTATGTCATGATGGCAGGTGGTCGGTCCGCTAACTTAACTATATGCCCCGGGGCATAGAGTTTAGTCAGCGCACTGCCCTCCTAACACCATACATAGTCACCAATGTGCTAAAAAAATTTCTAGGGCACCGCCCCCGGTGCACTAAATATTATTTGGTGCACCGACGCCAGTGTGCTCCATAGAAAGACGCACCAAGACCAGTGCGTGACCGTGTTTTTGGTGCACCGCCTGTTTTTTTATTTAAAAAAAAAAAAAAATATATATATA
This sequence comes from Pinus albicaulis, assembly GCA_034641835.2. Taxonomy (NCBI): domain Eukaryota; kingdom Viridiplantae; phylum Streptophyta; class Pinopsida; order Pinales; family Pinaceae; genus Pinus; species Pinus albicaulis. Next base: position 804,944,502 of record CM076582.1, on the reverse strand, counting down.
TATATATATATATATATATATATATATATATATATATATATATATATATGTATATGTATGTATATATATATGTATGTATATTTCTAAATACATGTCTCATTTAATAAAAAAATTGTGTTTAATATATCAATCATTCAAAGACGTGAAAGGAGAGAAGAGGGGGAACAACAACAACAATAGGCGAAGTAGTATAATATGGTTCGTCTATGGGAGGCATGAGAGAGGGAGAAAGATGCATACCCTCGCCCTATTACAGCAGCTACGCAGGAGCTCCTAAGGTAGGTAGGCCTCCTTAAGTTCTATGAGGAGGCTACTTCCCTAAAGGGCCATAGTTTGTTTTGGAGACATCTTATCTGAAGGTGGAATGCCCACCAATAAGCTTTCCGGGTTGGTATCGACCAATGGTACACGCGCACTGAGGAGGATATATATTTCATTACAGGGCTATCGAGGAGAGGGGTGGATTTTCCCTCGTTCCAGAGGTTCCATCTGGCTGTGTAGCAAGGATTCAGTTAGTTTACTCCCATAGATACATTGGAGCAAATGTATTGTCTCCTGTAGAGTTTCAGGTTGCTAGAGTTTAGTTACGTATTGGTGCATTTGGTAGTGAGGAGGTGCAGTATCTCTCACTTATCATTTCGACCATTTCGCACAACACTAGTGACATGAAACACTTTAGTTACTCGCTTCTATATTATGTTGATTCTTTAGTACAGGAGCCACGACTTGTCAAGTGGTCTACCATTTTTTTGCGGAAGTTCTGTACAGACTTAGATAGATGTTGTGCTCATGCACAAGGGAGGGTCAACTTCCCTTTTGCTTCAGAGCTTTTTTGTTTATTTTTTGAGAGGTTTCTAGAGACGAGGCCTAATTTTCTTTGGTAACCTCGTAGGTCGATGTTTGAGGCACGTATGCACATGTGGGGGCAGATGATGCCCAAGAGGGACGAGACTCTATTTCCAGTGAGGATATCGCATGATGCACTGGAGTCGCTAGCCAGTGTTGATGAGCATCCCTTCATTATGGTCCCCTGTCCTTATGTAGTTTTTCATTGGCGAGGGTGTGCCAACATCCTCTTCATAGTTGATGAGCTGCTAGATGATATAGGTAATATTACTGTTTTATTTAAATTTGTTCTAGCATGTTCTTTAACTTGTTTTTATTAAATTCTGTAATGAAATTGTCTAATTATTGTTGTGTACTTGTATATATTTTGCAGACATTGGCTCTTTTGATGGCAAGGAGATGCTGACACCACCATGTGATCCAGGTGTGGATCCTGATGATGATCAGGGCATGCCAGATGCCGAGGATCATGATCAAGAGGCCGGTGCAGAGAGACTTGCTCCTGCTAGTGCGTCGGTACCACATTTTGCTAGGCGCAGTTGAATTGATGCTAGATATAGGATGGAGTTGGGCGACCAACTCAGTGCATTGATTGTTGAGGTGGGCATCAAGCCCGCTCATTACAGAGACATACAAGCCGATGATAGGCTATTAAATATGTGGAGAGGCATGTCATGTGACATGTACAACCTGATGCGGTATGTCGTAGGAGGTACGACAACTGTTACGCGGCTGAGGAGGATTGTTGCACGTTATAGGCGTGGTCAATCCGTAGCACGTGATGGACAGTCCGCGAGCAGCAACTCATCATATCATGATCATTCACCTTACGTCGCGCTAGATGAGCATGAGCCTCCACCAACATCTAGCAGCAGTCATCCTGGAGATGAGGTTGGACCATCAGCCACGTCCAGTCAGCAGCCTGCAGCATCCATCAGTACTCATGATCATGAGCAGGCTGAACCATCGACCGTCGAGGCTACACCATTGACTGAGCAGGCCTCCACTAGTATTGCTATTGATGTTGTCCTACCACCAGCTGATCCATGACATTTATATTACAGTTGTATATTTTTAACATTATTCAGTTATATATATATGGCCCATGTATTTTATGTTCATGTTGTAGTTGTACTTAATTTACATGTTGGTAATCATCATGATGTGTATATTGTTAGGTCATGTTCGATATGTTCATTTAATTTTCAACTTGCAGATAGATGTGTATGTGATAGCACGAGTTATTTGACATGAGATGTATATTTGATGTTTGTGTTTTGATGATGTTAATATATAATGCTAATTGTGTTTTGTTAGATGATCATGATCACAATTATGTTAGCGATTTTGAATGTGTTTTTTAGGCAAATATGATGTTTGTACAATGGTTATCATGAACATGATGTTTATTAATTAATTTAATATTAAATGATCATGATATTGTAAAATTTTAATATTTGTAATTCTAATTGTATGTAAAATTCTAAAATTGTAATTGTAATGGTATATATGTAAATTTGTAAAATTGTAATTGTAATTGTAATTTTTCAATTTGTAAAATTGTAATTGTATATATGTAAAATTCTAAAATTGTAATTGTAATTGTAATTGTACGTGAAATTGTAAAATTTTAATTGTAATTCTAATTCTAATTGTATGTAAAATATTTGTAAAACTTTAATTGTATTACTTGTAATTGTATGTAAAATTCTAAAATTGTAATTGTAGTTTTAATTGTAATTGTATGTGAAATTGTAAAATTGTAATTGTAATTCTAATTTTAATTGTAATTGTATGTAAAATATTTTTAAAATTTTAATATTAAAATTTTTAAATTTGTAAATTTGTAAATTTTAAATAATTGTAAAACAATAATTCCAGAATAATATGAATTATTGTAACATAATAAAGTTTAGAAAATAATGCAAATAAATTCATGTACTTTTGAACTATCATTAGACTAATTTATACAGTACACCATTGTTTTTGAGATCAACAAATTGCAAATTATCAAATATGTTATTGATTTTAACATTAACACAATGAAAATTACCAATTAATTCAAAATACATATTATAATGTTTTGAAAAACCAATCTTAAAAAGTATAAATATTGACGAAATAACACATGTACCATATTACTCTCGGTTCTCATAATCACCCCCGTTATCTTCCAGCTCACATGGCATGATAACACTATTGTTCTCAAAAATATGTTTTGATCTGGGGTTATGTGTCAATACAAACCACCAATCCCTATCCAACACATCTGGGTAAAAAAACACCTGGTTGCAGTGTTTGGGGAAAATACAGGGCTCCTTAGCTTCATCCCACATCTTTCCAGAGTTGATACATATCAACCTACTATCGTGAACTTCCTTTACATTATTCCGATCAAAGGTGTCCCACCACTTGCACCTAAAAATAACACATTGGAAAGAAGAGAAATCCACTTCAATGATCTCTTTTATCTTTCTGACATAACCTAACGTCCCTCGTATTAGGTTTTGATCGACTAGATTGATCGAGATCGACTTCCACTCCATTGTCTTGTGTGATGTTTCCAGCATCAGCATTTTCTGTGCGAAAATGGTGTCCATATGCCCACATAGATGGGAAAAAATGCACCTATTATAAAAAAGTTAAAAAAATCATAGTGTCATGTGTCTTATAATAACCCAATAGTTATTAGTTGCCTTATAAGTTTCAAATTTACATATAGATTAAAAATAATATTAACGAGTTGCTGCACCTAATCCCTACGTTTAGTGCATCCTCTTCAACACGCGGATAACGACTGGTAGCACTGTATTTCTCTCTGACTTAGTCAGCAACCCAACTGTTGGGGCATATTTTTTGCATATTTTCTTTGAAATGATTGGGATAAGGCACACTTCTACCATTCAACCGTCTGAATTCTTTCCAGTCACTATCCCATTTCATCCTCTTTTGTTCGTACAATGCGACCCCCGGTTGTGTCGCTTCAGAATTGTAAAGAACAAATTTATTGATTGCTTCAATTTCTGCATTCGTTGATGAAATCAAACATACATTATATAGTACTTAGAGATCAAAATATACATTATATCAAAGTTCAACATGAATATTAATTACTTTCTGTAAATTTGAAAAATAATAAGTCGCTTACTCTTTATCAAGTGCTTTTTTCCACTCGTTTGGAGCAACTCCCCTTCTCTTTTGTCTTCATCCCTTTCATCATCCCAAATCACCACACTTGGTCTATTTTCGATTTTCTTGATGTACTCACTGGCGTGATAGAAAGACTCATATGATATGTACCCCTCTGCCATAGACCCCTCGTGTTTTTCCCTTTGTCGAACAAAACCTTTCAAGTTCTTTGTGTACCTCTTTAAGAAGAACATCCAACGACAAGAAACCACCCCAACTAATTCAACCTCATCTATTAGGTGGATTAGAATATGAACCTGTAAGTCCATGAAACTCGTCGATAGTTCATTCTCAAACATACAAACAATCTCAACTATCTCTTGTTGCCACCATGGAATGCTAGCCACATGAAGCTCCTTTTACATGATCCAACGTACAAATGCAAATAATTTAGATATGGCACGTCCTACGTCTTGAGGGAATTCATGTTTCACACACCCACGCACGAACAAAGGATAATGACACTGCAAAGTTATAAGTACGTGCAATAATATACAAAATTAGTTATGTTTTGTGATCCCTGCATGGGATAAAATTTATTAATATAACAAATAATAAAATCATGCTTTTGAAATTAAATGTACTCTTAGAATATTAAAATGGTCATGCGATTTTAACCCTGAAAAATGGTCATCCACGGTGAAGTAGCGTCGTAGTGAAGACTCGTACGAAGTTGGCACCCTCACACCCATTATAGCTTCCTTTGCTAAAGAAATATCATCTTTTTTTTAAATCCATGGGAAATCACCTTCTTTGAAAAACCACGAATTAGAGGGACCGGCGCCTGCCTCTAATCTCGTACTTTCTAATCGTCTTGGCCGATGTTTCTTTTTAGTTTTTGAAGTAATAAGATCTTTCCTAACAACCAATGTGTCACTTTGTTTCGATGATATGTGCCTCCATAAAGAAGATGAAACATTTTTAAATATATGCATGGGATCTAATAAGTGGTTAATATTAAGATGCTCCCAATATGGGAGGTCATATGAGATAGATTTCCTTTTCATCCCAATGGGAAATTTCTCAACATAGGTGTCGAATAAATATGGATCATTGAGCATAGGCTCCCCATTTGAATCGAACATTTCTATGAACTCCTTCTCCTTCTCTCTCTCATATGATATAAGCCATTCAGGTGATGTCATTATTAGAGGCCTTTTGGTTCTCTCTCGTTTACCATTGAAAGCGGATGTTGGTCTTCTATAAGGGTTTTCTTCTGGTAGGAATACCTTGGAGCAATCATACACTGGCTTTCGTAGGTCCTTGGACCATCTAGCTTTCAGAGAAGGTCCACAACATTTACATCCAAAATACCCTTTTGTTACAAGACCTACAAGATTATATTTGTATACATTAATTAATATGCATGGCACATTAAAGAATATCATGAAGATCAAAACAAATATTACAACGAATTAAATAGCTAATATGTGAAAGAATATTGTTACGTATATAAACAAATCAATAAATTAAACATGTAATTTACTAGAGAAAACTCCTAAGCCTGGATAATCATGTGTCGTGTAAGCACATATGTCATACAACGTAAAGCTCCTCTCTGTTGCAATAGGCCTTGATACATCATATACATTTATCCCATCCCACAATTCCTTCAATTCATCTACTAGTGGTTGTAAGTACACATCCATATTCTTCACTTATCTTCTACCAGGGACTATGAGAGCCAACATAAGATGTTCATTCTTCACGGACAACCATGGGGGGATATTTTTATTGATCACTACTACAGGCCAAACATAATAGTTGGTGTTCTGGAGGGATTATGGGTTGACGCCATCCATGGATATGTTGAGGCTTAGACTTCGTACTTCATCCTTGAATTTTTTGGGCCATGTATCCTCTATATGCTTCATGGCTATTGAATCAGTTGGGATTCACATAACTCCCAACTCACTTTTGTGTGAGGCATTCCATCCCTGCAACATAGCTAATTCTTTGCAACGAAAGAGCCTTTGAATCCTTGGGCTTATAGGCATGTGCCTCAATTTCTTAAAAGGAGGACCAGTACGTGATTTACCCTTCTTTTTTTTATTTATCATACCAGCCCACATTTAGGACACATATCTTTGTATGCATATTCTCCTCTATATAGAATAAAATCATTTGGACATGCATTATATGATATGTACTCAACACCCAAGATTTTCAACAATTTCTTTGCCTCTTCGCAGCTACTGAGCAAGACATTATCACTCGGAAGAACCTTATCTTTGAATAACCTGTAGTTGGTGATCATGGAAAAATATATTAATAAATGTACATTAATGTCAATATAGTTATTAACGTTCATAAAACTTACCATTTGTAATGTTCATTGCAGTGTACTGATTATATTTCAAATTTATATAAGGGAGTACTTTACGGTAACTTACCTCAAAATTTCCGAGAAACATGCATTCAACAAGCGAAACTTTTCTTTCAATTTTTACAGTAACATTGTTGTCCCTAACTAGGTAGACTTTGACTGACCGCCAGGTCCAAAGAGAGGGGTGGTGGAAGAAAATTTAAGGCTTTTGAAAAAGGTGTCAGCGATATGAGCATCATCCCCTAGCTGATCATCATTTTGGAATGCATCCAACAACATTGTCTACATGGTAGTTGTATCCCTTAAGTAATCATCCATATCAACCTCTATTTGATTGCCTCCATTGCTAGCTTGTGAAGAACTACTATTGATGTAGTCATTCCTAATTGGTGAATCTGGACGTAGCGAGAATTGACTCGGTGGTTGACTCAACCATTCTTGGTATTGGTCCTCTCCTATTTTTTCTCTTAATTCAGTATTCTCTCGATTTGACGTTGTCGTGGGGTGCAACGGAAGATGGTAGGTAGGTCGTTCATCATCACTAGAATCCTAATAATTTAAAATATATATATTTGAACATGATTAGTACAAAATATATGGTATCAATTAGTGCCCATGTTGACAATATTGCATGATTTTAAATTGGTTTGACGTTGAAATAATTACATATTAATCAATATATATACCAAACAATTATAATTATTAGCATCATTGTCTCGGGATTGTGGCTAGAAGATGCAATATTGTTACAATTGGCAGGGTGAAGCGGTTGTTCATTTTCATCTACCAAATGCGCCTTGCGGTTTGCAGCTCCTGATAAGAAATTATGATGTTTTGGAGCAGTTTGAATATTTTGTGCATCTGAACTGGATGTTGAATCTGCATGAACCTGCAAATTTGTATAAATCATAAATTTAATTAAGCTGTGCATGATTGACTGCATGGATAAAAAACATAAATTCAATTAGATAGTGAAAATATAAATAAAATCTGAAGTAAATATTACGTCTCGAGATGGATAGGGAGAACTCCACGATGGAATTTGAGAAATATTATGGAACGAGCTGGATTTTGAAGAATTGTCCATTCGATATAATTATGATATTTTCTCCCTACATTTGAGAAAAACAACAATAAATTTTGGTGCACACACCTAAATGTAATTTCGGTGCCTAATGTACAGATCACCATACAGGTGTGTTTTTGGTAATGCGCACCGGTGTCGTTTTATACCTAGACGCACCAGTGCGGTTCGATTAAGGGATGCACCGGTGACGAATAACCGCAAATAAAAAAAGCATAACTCTATTTTCTTTAAGTGAAAAAAAATGGTAAATTGAAAAATGGGCGGAAAAATATTTTCGAAAATATAATTTCATAAAACATTTCTTTAAATACTAAACACTTTTCACTATTTCACTATTTTTGCAAAAAATTTCAGCCAAAGATTTGCAGGAGACATATCTGGAGCAAACAGAGCACAAGAGCACTGTGGAGCAAGGAAATACATTCAAACAGAAGTATTCAGACAATCAGAATTCGAAACCTATGGTGATTCAAACCCTGTAGCATAGAATTCCAAACGATGTGATTAAAGTTTATCGTTTTTTTATTTCTTCTACAATTTTTTTTATGCAGTAAAAGAAAAAAATCAAAGTTTATTGTTTTTTACTTTTTCTGTAGTTTTTTTCATACAGTAAAAGAAAAAAATCAAAGTTTATTGTTTCTTTTACTTTTTCTATAGTTTTCAGAAACAAAATAATAATAAAAAATCCATCTTTAGAAACAAACCCTAGATTCTTTTTGTTTCTACCCTTTCTTCTCCCTCTTTCTCTAATTTCAGAATTAGGGCTTTTAAATTTATATTTATAGGGTTTGTATAGTTGTAAGACATCCAACCCACAAGACGAATTTCATAGTCGAATCCCAATCCATGTCGGCCCTTGCGTGAATTAAAAAAAAAAAAAAACAGATTTGTTTTCCTTGGTGCGCCCTGCGTAACAAAGCGCACCGGTGCGCTTTGTTATAACAGCACATCGCAAAATTATAGTGATAAAAAAATTTAAAAAACAAAATATTTTTTTATCAGCGCGCCATATGTAACATATGGCACCGGTGCACTATTTCATTATGGTGCATCGTGAACCTGCTGTTTCACACACAAAAAATCCATTTTAGAAACAAACCCTAAATTCTTTTTGTTTTTGCCCTTTCTTCTCCCTCTTTCTGTGATTTCAGAATTAGGGCTTTTCAATTTATATTTATAGGTTTTTTATTGCTAAATATAAGCCTAAGATATCCAACCCATGGGACGAATTTTATAGTCGAATCCCAATCCATGTCGACCCTTGCGTAAATTTTTAAAAAATAGATTTTTTTCATCGGTGTGCCCTACGTAAATGAGTGCACCAGTGCACTCTATTATCCCAGCACACCGCGAAATTACTGTGATAAAAAAAAACTATATATATATATATATATATATATTCTTAGTGCACCATTTGTAAAATATGCATCCAGTGCACTATTTCATTATGGTGCACCGCAAACGTTTTGTTTCACAAAAAAAAAAAAAAAAAACACTTTCAAAAAATACAAATCCTACATTCTTTTTTTTTCTGCCCTTTCTTCTCCCTCTTTCTGTGATTTCAGAATTAAGGCTTTTCAATTTAGATTTATAGGGTTTGTATTGCTAAATATAGACCTAAGACATCTAGCTGATGGGACGATTTTCATAGTCGGATCCCAATCCATGTCAGCCCTTGCGTGAATTTAAAAAAAAAACAATGTGTTTTCATTGGTGCACCCAGCGTAACTTAGCGCATTGGTACTCTGTATTGTACAAACACACTGCGAAAGTAATGTGATAAAAAATTAAAAAACAATTTTTTTTTTATCAGTGTGCCATATGTAAAATATGGCACCGGTTTATGCTAAAAAAACTAACATTGGACAATTTTTATTATTTTATCATGGTTAATCGATGTGGTGGTTGACATGTAGCACACCGGTGCTCCTTGTTGACATAGAGCACCGTACGGTATATTATATTATTTGTGCGGTGTGTTTCTAAGACCCCCATGCACCGGCTTTGGTGTGTACACTATGAATGGCACACTGGTTTCTTGAGATTTTTTTTTTTACTTGAAAAGTTGACAATTTATTTATAAATATATTAATGAATGATATGGTACAGGTTTGAGATTGATAAAGAAATGACTGACAAGAGATCAAGTAACAAAAACACTGATAACACATCAAGAAAAGAAAAAAAGGCAAGTTCTTTGTAAATTATTTGCAAAAAATATTATTTTTGAACTATATGTACATTTAACTAATATGTATTGTTTACTGTGTATCATGCAGAGTCACAAAATGATGAAGCTCAATAAGATTATTTCTGATCTAGGACCATAAGAGCGTAAAAGCTTGATGGAAAAATTGCAAAAGGATGAATCAGGTGAATGAAAAAATACTATCGATCCAATATGAGTTTCTTTTTTTAATTTTTATTAATGATATAATTAAAATTATTAGATAACATGTTCAAACAGTCTATTAATTCACATATGTTTAATGTTCTACAGGGACCAACAAATCAGAAAAGGAATTTTGTTCTAAGAAAAGAAAAAAATAGAACATGCAAATGAAAACAAATTGCTCCTTAGCTCATCTGGAGTGGTGATGGAGGTTAACGAAAGGGGGAAAATATTTTACAAAAGTTTGAGGGATCTAGTGGAATGAATGTATAGACGTTCTTTCCACTTACAATACAAAAACCAATCCAATGATTCCAAGAACCAAATTTTGTCTAAACTACAAGAAGAATTTCCAGAGAATTGGTGAATGAGACATGTCAAACTTTTAATAGCAAAAACGTACAACAACAAAAAAGAAGGAATGAAAAAGTAATATTCCTTTAAATGTTTGTCTAGAATTATTTATAAATATCACTTTTGTTATATTTACTTTTCATATATCAATATAAAAATTAAATAGTTTATTGTCATGTTACATTTTCAGGAAGATTATGAAAACCTCAAAATATGAATGAGCTGATATCAGAAATATGCCAATAGGAATGTCCAAAAAGGTGTACAAAGAGATGGTCAAAGAAATGGACAAAATTGCATCATAGGAGAAGCCATCTCAACAACAATGTGCTTCAAATGTAATATGTAATCATTGAATTTTTCGATCATTAGGTACAATAAATAAACAATTTAGCATTAAATATTAATTTTCAAGTATTTTCTTGTAGAAAAGAAAAGAAAATGGAACCCATTCATCACATAAAATAGGACGACAAGGAAGAAAATGGTTGATATCTAAGTTTGTGAGTAATTGTTACTTCCTTATAACAACTTAACCATATTTCATTTTTGTCTTTTTAAGTTGTTTTACAAAAATCATCATTGAATGCCTTCAAACAGGTGCTAACATACGAAGAAGAACCATCAGAGGAATTGATTGAAATTGGGTTAAATATGGATTGTGAGTATATGTTGGCATATCAGAACTTAATTGTGGAATTTTGATCTGAAATGTGTGAACAAAATATTTCTTATATAGAGATAGACAGTAGGGGATTTTACTGGTTATTTCACCTTTACTAGAAAGGATGAAACCAGAAGCTTCTGGCCCTCTTACTGGCTCTGCCTAAAGAAATATGAAGTAAACACTAAAACGATCTGGCAATGAAAGTATTTGTTTCTGTTTGCAAAGCATTCATTAACCAATTTTTATGTGTGAATAAGCAAGTTAAATTATTCTGCAATGGAAGTAATGTGGTTTGAAATGAAACAAATGTGTTTTGATCACTGTATAAGTTTCATTGTGAAAAGTGGACTTATTAAAAATTATTGTTTAATGTAGTAAAATCTGGAAATAAGCAGTAAGAATGCACAACATAATAGTAAGCATTTGTTTAAGCATTTCACCCCTCTCTTGGGCTAGCTCTGTTGGGTCCAAAAGCCTCCAAATAGGCTTTTCCCTCTTTTATTAATGCTCAAAATAAGTATTACACCATGAAGAAAGCCTCAAAAGGCTAAAATAGCTGCAAATTCAGAATCAGAGTGCTAGAAATAGTAAAAATTGACTATTCATTCACCTCAAACAGATGAATATAGCCCAATACAGCTAATCATTCACAAGGCCCTGGTGGCTCCACAAGAAATTCCGCTGATAAAACCTCTAACAAAGTGCCCTGATGGCTCTGAAACCTATTCCAACAGCTTTAGAATGCTCCAATACCCCCAAAACAAAAAACAAAAATCATTTTAGTTGGACTTCCCTAGCCCAAGTTATGACCAAAACTGACTTTGTCCAGTTAGGGCTAGGAAAGCTCCACCAAAAGTGGTGGAACTCCAGTTAGGCCCGACAAAATAGGGACGGGCGCCTAAATAGGCGAAATCCGCCATATTGACCGCTAGTTAGAGGTGCCACGAATAAGGCCCATAGGACCGCAACCTCCGGAATCCGTTGAACGGACTTTACGTTTATGGCGTTGAACTTTAATATAAAAATCATGGATTAAAACTGAACTCCGCTCCACGTGCTGCACCATGTGACCATACTCGACGTTTGCGCGCCGATGGAGTTAGCCTCCCAATTCCGAGCCACAGGTCCTATGAATGAGGGGGCTGGCCCCCTTTCGGGCCCCGCCCATATCGAAAACAAACATTAAATAGAAACTCAAAGCAATTTCTATTAAGAACCATTGCCATGGCCCATTGGTCGAGCCGTCCGTTTGTGTCCGCCCCAACCCAGGGTCGATCCCTGCCGCGCCATAACAAAAATTTTGAACCATATTTCATTTGAACTTGGGGCCACGTGGAGGCCTCTGGGATGGCCACGTGGCGCCCTCTAATTGGTCGCCATCAGAATATTCTGTGGAATATTCCACGAAATATTCCCAGAATATTCTGTGGAATATTTTCTTTTTAATAAAATATTTTTGTAAAGTCAAATTGGCCATTTTTTCACTGATATTAGAAAAATTCAAGCCTAAATAACTTTCTCATATAGTGTCGGTTTTCAGTGTTGTTCACGTCTACAGGATCGTTTTTCCGAGATCTTTCCTCTTGTTCTAGTTTGGACCAATTCTGAGCAACTAATTTTTTTAGCATTTTTCCATTAAGGACTTGATCTCCTGATCACACCTCCCAAATGGGAAGCTTTTGGACCCCAAAAGCTCTCTGATTAGTGAAATTGATAATGTGGAGACTGATTCTCCACTCTTCCACCCTTTAATAACTAAAATCTACCCGATTTCATCAAATGGAGCTTTTCAGAAAATGATAAATTGTCTCTGGAATCAACTGATCGACCATTGCTAAGATTGACATAGTCATGATGAAAATGATTAAAATTTGCAGAACAACAACTGTAATTTGCAGAAAACAATTTTTTTCTACACTGATCAAACTTCCAAGAAGACTTAAAATAAATTTCACCTTGCAAACTGTTCCCATGGTGAATTCGACCATACTGAAACCAACTTTTTCCCATGCTGAATGGTGTATCCTCCTTGCTTGCACTGCTTTGCTTTGACACTTCATTCACTGCATTGGCTGACCCAAAAGGTAACTTGTGCAACATAACATCATCTTTTTTCAAAGAAAAAATTGTTATTAAACTGAGACAAATCATTAGCAACATCATAAAAAGGTGAATGCTCAAAATTTGGTCGTTTCAACATTAACAAAGTTAGACTTTGACTTGCATTAACCAATATTTTCAATTGACTTGCATGGAGTAAAGAAGATTCTAGCTTCTTCTTGTGTGCTCTCACAATGCACTCTTTACCATATTTGAACAAGTGATACTTGTTTTCATGGCAATAGAAGATGGCCTTCCTGTCAAATAAGTAAGGACTTTCCAAAACAATTCCTGAAATATCAAGCGACACCACATCAAGTTCAACTGTGTCAATAAAGTGTGCAGTTATTGCAAAGCGCAATATGCACTTCCTTGAGACTTGCAAATTGGCATCCTTGCATATCCACCCAAGTGGATAAGGCTTCGGATGTGGAATGGTCTCAAGTTTAAGCTGTTTGACCAAGTCTTCATATATGAGATTAGCTTGTGACCCACTGTTAAACAGTGTGTAAATTTTGGTATGTTTTGAAATTACCCTCACATGGAAGAGCTCTATCCTCCTCTTTTCCTCATGAGTATCTTTGTGACAATTTAAAGAGCTAGAACTGGGAATTGTGTCTTGCACCAATTCTTTCCCCTTAATGTTATTTAAAACCATGGCGACGCTTTTTGTCTCATCTCCTGAGTCTGACCCTAAGTCTTGCTCAAATGTTGCTACAATTTTCTCCTTTTCTTTGGTCTTGTTTTTGTTCTTGTATTTTTCTGGTTTCAGTTCAGGATGAAGCTTCCAACAATGATCTTCATCATGACTTGTCTTTGAACAGTTATTGCAAAAGAACTTTCCTTCTTCTTTTCTTGAATTTGTAACTCTTTTCTTTCCTTTGTTTTTGAAATTACTATCCTCATCAAAAGTATTATTTCCTCTAGCTTCTAAATGTGTAGCCTGCACAAAGACTTTATCTAAGCTGGTAGGATTAAACATTAGGATAGTATGTTGAAGGTAATTGTGCAAACCTCCAATGTACTTTAACAAAGTGTCTTGGCTTTGTAAATCTACCCCAAGTAAGATTGCTCTCTTTCTAAACTCTTGGGTATAATCTTGCACATTTTGACCCTTAAGTTGCCTAAAATTTTTCCAATTCATGATTTCTTTCTGAATATGAGCAAGAGGATAAAATTATTTCTTAATAGCAGTAATAAACTCATTCCAAGTTAGAGTTATCTTACCATGCTTTTTAATTTCCTCTCTGGTCTTGGCTTCCCACCAAACCAAAGCTGCTCCATCCATTCTCAATGAGGCTAATTGGATTTTTGTGTCATCATCATGCAAATTCTGAATTCTTAGATAGACTTCCAGCTGTCTAATCCAGTTATCCAATTTTTCTGCATTCACATCACCATTAAACATAGGCAACTCGAATTTCACATCAAGCTTTAACAAAGGATTTCTAAGAGATTTTTTTGTTTTATGTGACTGATTAACAGAAGTTGAAGAGGATGATGTGGAGGAAGAGGATGACGATGGAGATGGTGGATCACCATTTCCTCCATTCCCTTTCTTTGACTTCTCATTGTCTTTCTTCCCTCCTGAAGAATCTCCTTCTTCTCTTTGGTTTCTAGACCCTTCTCCAGCAATCCTATCATTTCTCTCCTGGTATAGGATCCTAACCATCTTAGTCATGTCCAAGAAAGATTTTCTAAAGACTCTTTCTTCTTCTTTGGGATCCATTTCCTCATGTACTTATCCTTCTCTAGAAGACATGTTTGTAGCTGATTCTAAGGCTAATGAGGATGAAATGGAAGGTGGAGATAATGGCACCCTAGCCCTTCTTGGTTGAGGATTGTCTTGTCCTCTAACCAATTGACCTTCCCCTCTTTTCAATTTCAGCCTAGTAAGCATCAAATTTGCAGAACAACACAATATTTCCTTGCACAAAATTCACAAACTTTTGAGAAAAACCTAGACCTCTGATACCAATCTGATCTGAAATGTGTGAACAAAATATTTCTTATATAGAGACAGATAGTAGGGGCTTTTACTGGTTATTTCACCTTTAATAGAAAGGATGAAACCAGAAGCTTTTGGCCCTCTTACTGGCTCTGCCTAAAGAAATATGAAGTAAACACTAAAACGATCTGGCAATGAAAGTATTTGTTTTTGTTTGAAAAGTATTCATTAACCAATTTTTATGTGTGAATAAGCAAGTTAAAGTATTCTGCAATGGAAGTAATGTGGTTTGAAATGAAACAAATTTGTTTTGATCATTGTGTAAGTTTCATTGTGAAAAGTGGACTTATTAAAAATTACTGTTTAATGCAGTAAAATCTGGAAATAAGCAGCAAGAATGCACAACATAACAGTAAGAATTTGTTTAAGCAGTTCACCCCTCTCTTAGGCTAGCTCTGTTGGGTCCAAAAGCCTCCAAATAGGCTTTTCCCTCTTTTATTAATGCTAAAAATAAGTATTACGCCATGAAGAAAGCCTCAAAAGGCTAAAATAGCTGCAAATTCAGAATCAGAGTGCTGGAAACAGTAAAAATTTACTATTCATTCAGCTCAAACAGATGAATTTAGCCCAATACAGCTAATCATTCACAAGGCCCTGGTGGCTCCACAAGAAATTCCGCTGATAAAACCTCTGATAGAGTGCCCTGATGGCTCTACAACCTATTCCAACAGCTTTAGAATGCTCCAATACCCCCAAAACAAAACAAAAAAATTGTTTCAGTTGGACTTCCCTAGCCCAAGTTATGACCAAAACTGACTTTGTCCAGTTAGGACTAGGAAAGCTCCACCAAAAGTGGTGGAACTACAGTTAGGCCCGAAAAAATAGGGATGGGCGCCTAAATAGGCGGAATCTGCCATACTGACCGCCAGTTAGAAGTGCTACAGATAAGGCCCATAGGACCGCAACCTCCAGAATCCGTTAAACGGACTTTACGTTTATGGCGTTGAACTTTAATATAAAAATCGTGGATTAAAACTGAACTCCACTCCACATGATGCACCGTGTGACCATACCCGGCGTTTGCGCACCGATGGAGTTAGCCTCCAAGTTCCGAGCCACAGGTCCTATGATTGAGGGGGCTAGCCCCCTTTCAGGCCCCGCCCATATCGAAAACAAACATTAAATAGAAACTCGAAGCAATTTCTATTAAGAACCATTGCCATGGCCCGTTGGTCGGGTCGTCTGTTTGTGTCTGCCCGGACTCGGGGTCGAATCCTACTGCGCCATAACAAAAGTTTTGAACCGTATTTCATTTGAACTTGGGGCCACGTGGCGGCCTCCGGGCTGGCCACGTGGCACCCTCTGATTGGCCACCATCGGAATATTCTGTGGAATATTTTCTTTTTAATAAAATGTTTTTGTAAAGTCAATTTGGCCATTTTTTTACTGAAATTGGAAAACTTCAAGGTTGAATAACTTTCTCATACAACGTCGATTTTCAGTGTCGTTCATGTCTACAGGATCGTTTTTCCGAGTTCTTACTGTTGTTTTGGTTTGGACCAATTCTAAGCAACTAATTTTTTGAGAATTTTTCCATTAAGGACTTGATCTCCTGATCAAATTTGTAATCATCTATTGATCTTGTTTTACTTAGCTCCGTCTATAATTAATAGAACAAAAAAAACTTTTATATTAAATATATGATTTGTTATGGGGTATAAAACTTGCAAGAAAAAAAGTATGGAACTGCACCAACAGATGAAATCTTGAAAGATGGCATGATACATGGTTTTGAAAGAATGTGTATAGTTTATGAGTTAATTGTTGCAATGGTACGTCATTTCTTTTCGATTTACATTGATGTATATTATTTAATATTGCAATTTTCATTATTCTCACCAATGTATATACACTCATTATAGTTTATTTTTATGTTTGTAGATGGAAGGTGAAGAAGAAGAAAACAATCAACACCGTGAAAAAAACATTCCTGAAAATAACCCAAGTCATGGAAGTAGCTCTAGCAGTGGCAGCAGTTCAAGCAAAGAATGATGATCACTTGTTTGGATATCAAAGCAAGGCGTTGTATTTTTTGAAATATTATCGTGTGAAATCAGACATTTTGTATAATGTAATGGACATAGTGTCCCAATTGAAAGATAAATGGATACCAATAACTATCCCATTTTGTATGACAAAGACTGTATTATATATATATATATATATATATATATATATAATACGTTTTAATTTATTCTATTGCATTCTCCATTGTCACTATGAAATGTAACACCACTGATTAAATTTATGGATGATTAAATATTACAATGAAGAGATGTTAATATATATATATATATATATATATATATATATGTTTTAATTTATTCTATTGCGTTCTCCATTGTCACTATGAAATATAACACCACTGAATAAATTTATGGATGATTAAATATTACAATGAAGAGATGTGAAATCTGGTGATATGATATAACAAATTAATCCAAGCATCACATTCAAATGCACTAATAAAAAATTAATTGATATGAATACTATTATAAGATATGTGTCGTCTTTTGATGAATAATGAATTTTAAAAAATCATAATACTTATAAGTATGAGAGAACAAATTAATCCAAACATCACATTCAAATGCATTAATAAAAATTTAATTAATATGAATATTGTTATAAGATGTGTCGACTTTTGATGAATAATGAATTTTAAAAAATTGAAGTTAATTGTAACGATACAAAGTCGATGTTTCTAAACAATAAAAAATAAAAATCTACAGTTTGCCATCGTATTAATCGTTGTGTTATGAAGCATACCGGTGCATTTCTATGACCTCTGGGCACCACACAAATACTGATACCAATTATAAAGCTCGATGCATTTGTGTGATACTAGGCACCGATGCGTTTATGTGTCTATACGCACCGGTGAATTTGTACAACCTATGGGCACCGCACGAATACCGATACCAATTATAAATCTTGGTGCGATTGTGTGATACTATGCACCAGTGTGTTTATGTGTCTATACGCACCAGTGCATTTGTACGACCTATGGGCACCACATGAATATCTATACCAATTATAAATATCGATGCATTTGTATGATACTACGCACTGGGCGTTTGTATAGGTCTACGCACCGGTGCATTGATATGACCTATGGACACCGCACAAATCCCAAGACCAATTAGAATGGCCCCATGCGTTGTATCACCAACACTACGCCCAATGCGGTTTTATACCTTAAATGCCTGGTGCATTCTCCTTCAACCGCCGCGGGGCACCTTCTACATGTACACACCAGTGCGTTAAAGCCAGAGTAGCGCACCGATGAAAAACCATCCATAATAACCTCCAGCCGCCCCTTTTTTTTTTAGTTGTGTTGAATTTCCATTAAAATCTCCACCAAGACCTCTATAACCATAAACGGATGTTGTAGAAAATGTTTTTTTGACAATTTTGGCCAATTTTATAACATTAAAAGCCTCCTTTATAACCTCTGCTAGAGGGTCTTTTCCTTGTTGTGGTTCAAGCTCTTTGAAGCCAGGAATGCAAAAATATTATGGATATTTTAGTGTTGATGAGACCTTGAAGGTAATCTGGTCATTGAGTTTTATTTTAATCTAGCCAAAGAAATTATTTGTTTTAGGTAGCATCAGAAAGAAGAGGGTTGTGACAAAGAACCCTTGTAGCAAAAAAAATGTAGTAGAGAATTTTGTTTCAACTGAGGTTGGAAAGTGAAGAGGACAAAGGAAGTCCTCAAAAGGATTGAGGAGAAGAATAGGATTTCTCAAGACAAGTGAGTAGAGTGAAAAAGCTATAAGAGTAGAGGAAGCTTGAGGAGTTCTAGAGAATAGATTCTGTTGCAACACACCCCATCCTAATCCCTTGCCCCAACTAAGGTTAGAAGTAGGTGGTCACTGAGTTGATCTAATCTCCATGAAACTATTATGGAAATGGGATCTATAAATTCACTCTTTTCCAACTACTTCAAAACATAAAACACCTAACATCATTTTTTTCATCTCATTGAGACATTTACAATGATATAATTTTTCCCTCAATCTCACTCCTAGATCAAGAGATATGACCTTTTAAACGATTGACCTATTATATGGTGCAATGTCACCTTGATCTACCACGTGGAACCTATGTGGTCCCACATGGGATCCACGTCATCACCCACATGGTAGATTTATGTGGAGATGTGTCAGCTCTTATAGTCGAAGGTTGGCCTCTCCTTGCGTTACCACAAATCATGAAACTGACCTGGGCCCCAACTCTGACTTGGATAATCAAATCAAACTCCTGACCTTCCTACCTAGATGTCAGCCTGACCTCCTTCCAGGAGCATCTACGCTTTGGGCCTTGACTCGTTCGACCTAACCTTCCAACCTGTTACAGCTGCCACAACAACACCCAAATTTTTTAGCCTATATATCTTAATTTCAGGTCCCCTGTGATTTTCAACGTCTTAACTAGTACCCATGTGGATTGCAACAATCAAAACCCTTTAATAATATAGTTATCATCAAGGCTACAATTACTTATATGTCCATGAGGCCTAAGCTTGATTGTCCCATTTCATCCTGGAAACTATGGTTTACAACATTCCCATCTGATAAATGTCGCAAAAGGTATTTCAATATTGCTTCTCTAATCATGATTACATAGGTGAAGGGTAATTTTTTTTAATAGGGTGTCAAAGTTATACTTACATGTGTCTTTTTTATGTCTAGGGTTTGGGAGAAGCTACAATCAGATCACAAGGCTTAGCCTATTAGAAGTAATTAATAATGGAAATATGATACTAATAGGTCAGCTAGATTCAAAGATACATTGTGGTTCATTGGTGATCCAATTCCAACATTGAAAATGTCCCTAGCTCTGAGGGCATGATTTATGAGGCATTGTTGGAAGGGGACATAGTGAAAGAAAAAACCCATTTTATCCACTGCAGAAGATCGGGATCATTTCCATAAATAATTGAATGTTTTATGCAAATTGGATCATCTTAGCATAAGCTAATTTGATGGTGGTAGATACAAGAACCCCAAATTAAATGCTTTCTTCCTCCTCCTATGAAATTGGTAACTTGGTTCCAGCTTTGCATGTTAAGGAACTAAATCCCTCCATGGAGTAAGTATGGACAATAAAAATATTACTAATCAGGGATTTTTAATACCTTCATAAATTTGGAATTGTCTATAGCGATGCCAAACTTGCAAATATTTTTCTTGAATTTGGATCGACAGTTTATGAAAATATCTTGAAAATGCAACTATACAATATTGGAAATTATCTCGAAAACCAATTGAGGGTTTCCATAAAAGGGACATGGTTGGAACACTTATGTATATAGCTGCCAAAGCACTAATAAAACCTTTTGAGAGATCAAACATATACAATTTTGCAATCACAATCTATGAACGGTGTGTTGGGGTTCCTGTGATTTGGCAGATTTGGCAATACCAAATGACAAGACAACATCAAACCACTTTGGGATCTCAGTATCTAGCCCTCCTAGATCCAGAGAGGGATCTCTCTATAAAGGTAAAGAAATGTATATCTTTGATGTTCAATTTAAGGTGTTAGGCTAGTTATAGAGCACAAGGGTTGTTGTTTTGTTTTTTTGGTTGAGAATATTGACAGAAGGGTTCAATGTAAGGTAAAGGAATGAGTAGAGAAAATTTTCGGAAATGGGGAGATAATTCAAAGAGAATACAAGTCCATTGGGCAATGGGGTCATAAAAGGGTTTACTTGCAATTCAAATATCCAAGGCTTCCAAAGGGCTAGTTATCTAAAACAGAGGATCTCTTAAGATGATAGTATGGGATGAAACAATAAGGAAATGAATAGGCATGATAAGGAAAACCTTCCAAGGTGACCACGTTGGAGTAAGTCAAGGGACAAGGCATTCCTTATACCTCTATGATCAAAACTCCTGATGAGGCTAACTCCGAAGACAATAATCCAGCAGTCCTCCTGACTACTTTCAGACAGTAGAAAACACTTAAGTTCAAACCCATAGTGAAGTCTAAGTTCAGAGAAAGACTTTTAACCTTCCCTGCTTTTGGCATTCAACTCAAAGGGATATTAGAAAGGATAACTGTTGGAAAGGGAACTTAGGGGACAGGGATAATCACTAAATATCCCTATTCTGCTATTCTTTCAGCAAAACCAAACAAGAACATCTAAGAAACAAACTCTAAATTCATACATCAGTAAGTATGGGCAAACCAACTCTTTGACTGGTTAAATTATATTGAATTTTTTCTAAGCTACACAAATAGCAGAAAACATAAAAGATAAGAAAGTGCAGGAATCATTAGGGTACTTGCAGCAGTATGTCCTAAGCTAAAATTATTGTTTCTTATTAGAGAAAATGAAACATAATGTAATACAGAGGGAAAACAATAACAGAGAAGGGACACATCACCAATGACTTAGATCAAGATCCGATGAACATGCTTGTCATATTAGTAGAGCAAAACCAGTCACATACATTCTTGTCCAATAGCTTGATATCATCCAGAAATCATCTCCCAACCTATTTACAACTACTACTCACAGAACTCTAACTCAGTAAAATAGCTTACAATCAGTAATTTTCCAACAACCAACCAACATTTTCAATGTATTTTTCATGGGTTCTTATAGGGGAATGAGTGATAGTAGTGGTAGATAGGATATAAATGATTCATTAAAATAGAGGGAGAAATGTCTTTGAAGCCCATTCTGTTTAATATCTTTACATTAACTTTCAGTACAATTTAGTCGATTTAGAAGTCTTTGTCAGGTTGAAAATAACTTCTAGGGTGTGCTCTTGAAGTACTTTCCTAGCTGAGATGTCTTGTTTATACTCTAAGACAAGTAAGGTGAATATTTGTCTTTCAGGTCTTCCATGCTTTATAACTAATGCACTGACAGTTTTAAGGACTTCTGTCAGAGTAATAACTAATCTGGTGCTTGATGAGGAATGGAGTAGGTCGTGTGGATTGGTCCTTCTTAGGGAAAAGAACGTTCTACTGATATTAGATCACTGATGCTTTGAATTACTGGTATGACTTGTTTATATTTATGATCTGAGCTTTATTAAGTTTCCTTCATTGTCCTTAGCTGCAGATTAGATACTTAAATCTTCAATATCATGCACTAATCCTTCTAATATTCTTTTGATACTCTTTAGACTTCTGCTGACCTGTGTTTGTGAATATATGGGTTACAGAGGCACTGGAGGGTTTATGTTAGGGTCAATAATCCTGATCTTCAATAAAACATGCTTTTAAACCTTTCAGCGATTTCCATCTTTGCAATCTTCGACTCTGTGGTAGTATTTCTGCGTTATATGTCACCTGACTGTGACTGTGGAGACAGTATAACTTCATCACCCTTTGAAACCTGCAAAAAACGATAAACACGTTATAAAAAACCTGCAAGAGTGGGAATGACTGCTTCAAATTCTCGCAAGGGTGGAGGAGCAATGAGGAAAAAAGTGGGATGTAGCGGAAAAATGGGAGGAAAACCTTGGAAGTGAAGCTAACCAGGTCCGATGGGGGTTTGAGCGCGATGAGGGATATGGACCGTTAGATCAGGACGATCTACGGTGGAGATATTTTGGTGAAATTTTTCAGAAGAATAGATTAATGGCAAACGAATGGAGTCACGATATAATATGAGCCGTTCAATCTCAAAGATCGACGGCTGGGATTAAAAGCGGAGGCAATGTTGTGGAGGGCAGCGGTATGGCGGAAACCAGGGATGGTTTTCGCGCACAAAAAAATGGGGGGAAGGCGGTATTAACTTTTAAAACGTGATTCCATACACTGACTAACATGTGGATTTATAATACTGCCTATTTCGCAAAAAAATTTAGCATCAAACTTTAGGCGCAAAAATTTTGCGAAACGGAGTTTAAGTCGTCGAATCTCTTGGTATTAATCGGACGGTGTGGATAGCACGCGATGGGAGGTAAGATGCATGGGCGAAAGGAGGCAGGGTCCATTGCTGATGTCAATGCGAGCCGTTGGATGAGGGGAATGGACGGCTGTGATCTCATCAACGAAATGATTCGGGACTTGGTGGACGGAAAGAAGATTGGCAATGTGATTGGATGCTAGCCGTTGGGTCAGAAGGTAGATCAACGGTTGGCATTAATCGGCAGGCACGATGGTGGAGGGCTTATGAGTGGAGCATGATTGAATCTCAACCGTCGGCTCTTGTGGAATCGACGGTCGAGATTAGATCGGAAGATCTGAGGAGAGGGGCTCATCGCATCAGGGATTTTAAAAGAAAAAGGTGACAAAGAAATAGGGAACCCCGATTGCGATTGTGTAATGGGGCTAGCTCCTAGTTATGGCTCCGAGTCATAGGCAAGGAAAGGGTCTAGGGCTAAGGCCAAAGGGGCTTAAGGCCTTAATGCGAAAATGAGGATTTTTAAGGATTTTGAAGGGTTTTTTAAGTAATTTGGAGGTTCTGATAGGGGTGAAGACAGGTTTTTAAACCTTATAAAGGGGTTTCACAAGGCTTAAAGGGGATTTGAGGCCTTTGAGGCTAAATGGAGGGTTAAAATATGAAAGAAGGCTTTATGAAAATGGGGGGGGGGAGAGTGAAAATAGGTGGTTTCAGAGGCCTTTGGAACAACTTTCTTTGGTGAATCAGCATGGTTTTAAGATGGAAACAGCAGCGAAGATGAACCTCTAGGATAGGAAAAACAAAAGACTTCAAGGATGATAGATTTTAAAGGGAATTTATCACTTGAAGACTTGATGGCAAATTTAGCCACCTATTTGCTTTGACAAATTATTATAGGTGGCTAATAGTGGCTCCACATGGGGATGGAATCTTATTGAAGGTGTCAAGAATCTTAGATATAATCTTTGGAAGTAGGCC
Organism: Pinus albicaulis; assembly: GCA_034641835.2. Taxonomy (NCBI): domain Eukaryota; kingdom Viridiplantae; phylum Streptophyta; class Pinopsida; order Pinales; family Pinaceae; genus Pinus; species Pinus albicaulis. The sequence continues at coordinate 804,920,685 of CM076582.1, read as the reverse complement.
AGAGCTTGATCCTTGACCATATTTTTCTTCTTTGATCATTTGTTACATAAGTGAAAAGCATTATATCAGCAGCAATACTTCCCCCAACAACTACCTACCCATCCTACTGTCCTAACATTTTTTCTTCGATGTGCACTTAGACTTGCAGACCTTCCTCATCATAATTTTTTATTGAAAGAAAAACTAATCTAATTCTACCCTTATTCCTCCATGGGACCAGATTAAACAGTTGGACTCATAGCTTCTCTACCTAAATTAATATCTGCCAGGATTAAACTGTCTGTGAAATTTTCATTCTCTATATTCTAAAACAGAAATTGAAAACACAGCCAAACCAGGATTAGGTTGCCTGATTTGCTGTGGGTCCATGGCATAAAGACAAGCTTCACATGAACTAAAACTTTGCATAAAATTGAAACAAAATTGTGAAGGCTTGAAATCCTGAAAATTAAGAGCATCCTTCCTTCTTCTTGTGACTCAGATTTTGAGCTTTTTAGAGTCACCTTTCTTTCTTCATTTCAGCTCTGATTTTGACCCTGTTAGAGCTATTTTCTTCTTCTTTGCTGGTTCAAGTTTTGAGCATGTTAGAACCAGCCTTTCCCTTTTCTCTGGCTCAGGTTTTGATCTAATTCGAGCCAGTCTTTTTAGAACTTCATAGGTTCAAGATTTGAGCTTGTCTGAACCTTTCCTTTCTATTTTTTTTTTTTGTGTATATATATATATATATATATTAAGAACCAAAACAAAGCAATGGTATTTACAATGGAAGTGAAAACTTAAACTGAAATTTAGCAGAAATAATGCTTGAGCGTCCTGCCATTGACAAGACCCCCAAAAAAATTTGTACCATCTAGTTCTTGTAGAAAAAATGCATTGGGACCAATGGCAGATTCAATGATGTAAGGGCCTTGCCATAAATTTTCAAACTTTCCATGCTTACCCTTATCCTCTCTCCTAGATTCCAATTTGAGTACCTTGTCCCCAATTTTGAGATCACAAGCCTTAGTCCTTTTATCAAACAACTTTTTGATGTTCTCTTGCACTTTCTGAGCTCTGTTGTAGACTTCTTCCCTTGTCTACTGGAGATGTATGGTCTGATTGATCCTCCTTACCATGCTATCTTCCTCTGATTGTATTTCTTGGACCAATTTTATCACTGGCACCCCTAAACTGGTAGGGAATACTACATCTGCTCCATAAACAAGCTGATAGGGAGACATTCCAATAGATTTCTTTGTTGTCAATTTTTCTGCCCATAAATCATGCACTAACTTATTATGCCATGAATTCTTATTTTCTTCCAGCAGCTTCTTGATGATGGTAACCAAAATTTTATTTGATGATTCTGCTAGCCTATTACCTTGAGGGTAATAAGCAGTGGAATGACCAAGTGCAATCTTATACCTATGGAAAAAATCAATCATATTTTTGGAACCAAATGCAGCAGCATTGTCAGTGATAATCTTCCTAGGGCAGCCAAATATAGATAGGATATGGTCTTCAAGGAATTTTATGATAACTGAGCCTGTGGCATTTCTAGAAGGGATGGCTTCTATCCATTTAGTGAAATAATCAGTGGCTGTGAGTATCCATATATGTTGGGAAGATGAAGTAGGATGGATTTCCCCAATGAAGTCTAGGCCCCACTGTTGAAAAGGAGCTTCAACAGTGACTGGTTGTAAAGGTAAAGGAAGGAGTTTTCTTTTTCCCTCAAATATTTGGCATTTGTGGCAGGCAACTATCATCTTGTGGACATCTTGGAATAGGGTGGGCCAGTAATATCCTGCTCTAAGGATTTTATTGGCAGTGGTTTTCCAGGAGAGATGGCCTCCACATTCACCTTCATGAAACTCATGCTTGATCCTATCTGCATCAACTTCAGGCAAACATTTAAGCAATAAACCATTGGAATTCTTCCAATATAAACATTCATTTAAAATGCAATAATTTCTAGCTTTCAACTTTAAAAACCTTGCCTTTGTCTTGGATAAATCAGGAGGAGCATTAAGATTTATAAGCACATACAAGATATCAACATACCAAGGTGAGTTTTGGAGTTGTTCTTCAACAATGGGAGCCAGAAACCCTTCATGTTCATCCAAAGCATCTACCATATTTATGTCAAGGGCTTGTAATTTAGATTCAGCCATTAATTGTGCTAGGTCTTGACCCTTGATGAGTTTAGTGGGTTTGATTTCCAAATCATATTCTATTATCACAGCAATTCGCTTGCCTCTTTTACCATCTGGATCTTGTGACAAAATTTCTTTCACCACTATGTTAGACACAAAGGAAATAATATGATAATGTAAAATATAAACTCTGAAATCTTTCAAGGCCTTTACCAAAGCATAGGCCTGTTTTTCCATGATATTGTATTTCAGAGGTGCATCTCTTAATGCCTTGCTGAAAAATGCAATTGGCTGCTCTTGTCCTTCTATATTTTTCTGCAATAGGATAGCAGCCACAGTATGTTCTGATGCAACTGAGAAGATGAGGAAATCCTTTGTAAAATCTAGGCTGATGAGAACTGGTGCTCGGGTGAGTGCAATTTTTACCAGTTCAAAGGATTTTTTGGCTTCTATGGTCCATTTAACTCCTACTTCTTTCTTTAGCATGTTTGTCATGTTTCTAAGGAGTTATGCTAGGTTGGGTATAAATCTCCTCAAGAAATTAATCTTCCTAATGAAGGACTGCAATTCCTTGATGTTTCTAGGGTGACTGATCTATAATATACCCTCAACCATTTTTGGGTCTATTTTAATCCCCTTTTTAGATATGATATGACCAATAATTTTACCTTCTTGGAGACCAAACATTGTCTTTTTGGGATTTAAAGATAGCCCAAACCTTCTGTACTTCTCAAAGACCTTTCTCAAATGTTTAAGGTGCTCTTCATCAGTTTTCGAATAGACTGTAATGTAATCAAGATAAATTACAATGAAGTACCCTATTTCTTCTGAGAATGCAATGTCCATGGCTCCTTGAAAGGTGGCACCAACATTCATTAATCCAAAAGGCGTTTTCACATACATTAAAGTGCCCCAAGGAATGGTGAAGGCTATTTTAAGTTGATCTTCTAGGAGTACTAAGACCTGGTTGTACCCTGAAAATCCATCTAATAGAGAAATCCTCTTAGAGCCAACTACCTTTTGTAGGATTTGTTCCATCTTGGGTAAAGGGTAATTGTCTTTTAATGAGGCTCTATTTAAGTTTCTAAAATCAATGCACAGCCTGATTTCTCCTGTCTTTTTACTTACAGCCACGAGGTTAGATACGCAGTCCGAAAACCTGACAGGGACTATGATCCTAGCCTCATACATTTTCTTAATTTCTTTTTCTACCGGAGGTAACTGTACAGGGTTAATTCTGCGCAGCTTTTGCCTAAAAGGTTTCTGGTTTTCTTTCAATGGAATCCTATGCTGGATGATCTCTGTGTCATAGGCCTTCAAATCTTCATAGCTCCAAGCAAAAACATCAACAAACTCTTTAAATAAATCAATGTATTTCAGTTTGATATGTGCTGGCAAAGTTTGAGATAATTTGATCATTTTAGGCTTGTCCTTGCTACCTATATTGCATTCTTCAATATCAGATTCAGTGGGTTCTATCGTAGGCTTCTTTGCCATGCCATTAAAATCAAAGAGGTCTTCTAGAGGGGCTAGTCCCCAGGGTATACCTTTGTCTTTGGATTGCAGTACCTCTATGTCTTCCTTATATGGGTTCATGTATTCTTCTGTTTGATTTTCAAATTCTCTTGTCAGCATGTTTATTTCTGCAATAGGGAATGGCTCTTCTTCATCAAGAGGATTTTCATCCAAACAGCTTTCATCGGACTTGGGGTTTGAATTTGGCAATTCAAACTCATTCCTGGAAAGCAGGAAATCCTCTATTTGTTTATCACCCTAAAAAACCTGCCAAAATTTTTCATTGTCTGGTACTGCTGGTCTGTATTTTGTCTGAACAATGAGTTGTTTGTCACTAAGTGGTCTTTGACATGAACTAGTAGCACAAGCTAAACCGTTGGAAAATATATTTTGACTTCTAGGGACAAACACCAGCTCATATTCCACAAATGTCTTCAAAAGATCCATGGCATCATTTATATATTCCCTTAACCTAAGATGTTTGGCAGTGTATTCTCCATTTATTTGTTTGATGACCAGTTCTGAGTCTCCATGAACAACTATCCTTTTAGCTCCTATTTTTTTCAATAGATGCAGTCCTAAGAGGAGAGCTTCATACTCTGTTATGTTGTTTGTGCATTTGAAATTTAGCTTGAAGGCATGACTCTCAGCATAATTGTTTTCAGTATTGTGCAACCATACCCCAGCTCCTGCATTCCTTTTAGTGTAAGACCCATCAAAGCTCATGCTCCATAAGGGATTGTTTGCAGATTTGTGATCAGTTTCATCCTTATTGTCATCTTGTTTCCTGAGGTCAGCAGGCCGATGGGTAATTTTCTCTCTACAGTCTTGGTTCTGATTTTCTAATTTTGCAAACCGTTCAAATTTTTCTCCCTTGTTTTCCTCTGTATCCAGAGCTGCCATTATGTTTAGATTTGTGGCCTCTACAATGCTGTTTGAATTTTTATTCTCTAGCTCTTTCTCATCTGTAAACTCATCATTGTAAAGGATAAAAGAGTCTAGGTCTATATGGATAGAGTGAAGAGGGGAATTTTCTGGTTTCTCTGGGCTGCTCACCATGACCTTCATGTGTGCTTCCCTGTAAAGTCTTCGAGGTTGGCTAAAAACATGGATAGTGGCATATGTCATGTCCATTTGCATTGTACCCTGTAGCTTAGAACCCCATGACCTTAACAGCAACATGCCATACTTGGGAGGTACATCAGCCACTACAACATCCATTACCATGCACTTGGCTGGGATTTGGGTCAAATTTACACAGAGATCTTTGATCAGGCCCAAACAGTTCACTCTGCTAGAGTCAAAAGAATATAAATCCTTATATGGTCTGGTTATCTCTAGGCCTAATTTTTCCATGATCACTTTTGGCATGAGGTTATGTGAAGGCCTTGAGTCATGCATATCATTATGTAGGATTTTGTCATGGATATTTAGACTGACATAGAAAGGAGGCACTACTCCTTCCTGAAATTTCCCTTCAATTTTTGGGCCAAACAAGAGAGTTGGTTGATCATCGTTCATGTTAACAGATTCACTATTTTCTCCTAAGTTTAAAGCTTTCAAAATGTTACATTTATATACATCTTGGGTGACCAACTTAGTGAGAGGGAAAAAAATTTTGATTTTGGCAATCTCACTCTCCAGATTGAAAGGAAACTGACTCTTTGAAAGGTTCAGATCTTCTTTGTTGGTCACTATTTTATTAGCAAAATCATCTTGCTAATTCTCACTTTGTACATTATTTGAAATTATTTTTCAGGGGCACCAGCTGAAATTCTAGTGCTACTAGTTTCTAGTCTTGGTTTATCAATGGTTTGGATGTCTTTGTCTTTGTTTTTGCCAGAACTCTCAGGTGTTGTTTTGTTGCTTTTAGCAGTCCCTTTAGGAGTCCTTTCAGGTCCTTTCTTAATAGTGAGTTCAGAGGTTCTTGGTTTGGGAGCTTCTGCGTTCTTTTTGCTTCTGATATCATATTTTTCACGGACCTGCATGATGGCATTCTCAAATCCTAACCTATAGTCCTCAGATTCTAACCCTTCCTCATCCCAATGTGTGCATGAGGTCTGGTTGTCTTCTGTGAAAAAGGTGTGATATTGGTTACTTCCACCATATTTATAATAGTTCCCTTTGACTCTTCTATTATTCCCTCATCCTCATCAAAGAAATTTTCTTGGAATGGAGGTATGATTTGTTGGTCATAATCCCTTTGTCTATTGGGAGGAGTGTTTCTCCTGAAGTTTTGATTCTGGTTTTGAGACTGATTGCTATTCTGATTATTGGCTTGGACAGCCAATTTCTCCATCATCCTTTCTATCCTATCCACGTTTTTGGCTAGATTATCTAATTTGGAATCAGATGTAGAAGCTATGGTGTCTTCCCTATAAGTTACCTTCTTTTCAGCCCTCATCCTAGCTCTTTTGGCAATTAATTTTGCCTCCACACTCACTACCCCTTTCTGCATATCCTCTAATGTGTTATAGTCTCTTTCCCTTAGTTGGTAGGCCATCTCAGGATCGAATCCATCAAGGAAATTCATGAGGGCTAACCCTTGAGGAGGTTTCATGTGAGCTGGTAAAGCGTTGTAAATACTATTGTACCTAGCACAATATTCCTGGACCCCTTCTCCCACATTTCTCTTAATGTTCTCATATTCATACAAGGTTTGGAGAGGGTTCTTCCTGACTTCCCACTTGTTCAGAAATGATTGATGAAAGGCGGGGAGGTCCTAGATGTTATGTGGAGCTAGATTTTTAAACCATTTCCTAACTTCTCCCACAAGACTTTGAGCGAACAGCCTGAGTTTTATGGTCTCATCATCTATCTCATTTCTATCACAGTAGTCATTCATTTTGTCTATGTGTTGTGAAGCAGTGATTGAGCCTGTGGCTTCACATAATGGAATAGAGGTCTGATATCCTTGGGGTAAGGCAACTAATTGAGTAGGTAGGACTAGGGGATTGTACCAGGTTGCCATGGCAGGATTCTATGGGAGTAAAGGAGTAGCTTGAGTAGCAGGTATGTGGATGGCAGAACTGCTGGGACCAACCACAGACTGTTGAGAAAACTTGGGGTGAGAGAGGCCCAAGTTATGAATGAGGTGGATATCAGGAGGTGTTGATGGAGGGGTTTCTCTGTCACTAATACGTTGACCACTATGTGGTGGTGAACTTGGAGATTCAAAGTCTATCCGATCTACACCACTGAATGACTTAGTTCTTGGTAAATTACTTGGTAAATCTAAGTCAACTTGAGTATCTGATAAAGCTGCGAGATTTTCAGGTGATGAGTTAGCTCTATGAATGGGTCTAAAAATAGTTGGATCCCTAGATGTGAGAGATTTCCAAAGAATTCTTTCTGGATTGTCAACTATTTCGGGAGGATTTGGACCAGGGTAAGCTCTGGTATGGATTTTTCTTAAAGCCAATATGTTAAGTTTCAGATCCAAAAAGGAGAAAGCTAGCCAGATATGACAATCTTCAAGAGGCAATCTAGCCTTAAACAAAGAAACTTAATCCTCAGAGTTTCCCTTTAGTATGGATGATGTTGTGATGAAACTGATCTCCTAGTGGAGTCTTATGAAAACAAAGATAATCAGCAGGCCAACTGATTACCAGTGGAGTCTTTTGGTCATTTAGGAAATGTGGAGTTGCCAGGTGGAGGGTTTAAAATTTTTTGAAGCAGGCTATTGTCCACCATCAGCAATCTATACCAAATCGAGGCTAATTGGTCTTCTTTGAGTTCTTAGAGATGTTTTCAGGAATGTTTTACTCAAATTATCCCCAACGGAGTCGCCATTATGTTGGTGAAGACAATGGGAAAAATTACCAGATAATATCAATTAAGGTCACTCAGAATCCCCAGTGGAGTTTCCATTATGTTAGGGTTCCTGTGATTTGGCAGATTTGGCAATACCAAATGACAAGACAACATCAAACCACTTTGGGATCTCAGAATCTAGCCCTCCTGGATCCAGAGAGGGATCTCTCTATAAAGGTAAAGAAATGTATATCTATGATGTTCAATTTAAGGTGTTAGGCTAGTTATAGAGCACAAGGGTTGTTGTTTTGTTTGTTTGGTTGGGAATATTGACAGAAGGGTTCAATGTAAGGTAAAGGAATGAGTAGAGAAATTTTTCGGAAATGGGGAGATAATTCAAAGAGAATACAATTCCATTTGGCAATGGGGTCATAAAAGGGTTTACTTGCAATTCAAATATCCAAGGCTTCCAAAGGGCTAGTCATCAAAAATAGAGGATCTCTTAAGATGATAGTATGGGATGAAACAATAAGGAAATGAATGGGAATGAGAAGGAAAACCTTCCAAGGTGACCACTTCGGAGTAAGTCAAGGGACATGGCATGCCTTATACCTCTATGATCAAAACCCCTGATGAGGCTAACTCCGAAGAAAACAATCCAGCACAGTAGAAAACACTTAAGTTCAAACACAAAGTGAAGTCTAAGATCAGAGAAAGAATTTTAACCTTCCCTGATTTTGGCATTCAACTCAAAGGGATCTTAGAAAGGCTAACTATTGGAAAGGGAACTTAGGGGACAGGGCTAATCACTAAATCTCCCTATTCTCCTATTCTTTTAGAAAAACCAAACAAGAACATCTAAGAAACAAACTCTAAATTCATACATCAGTAAGTATGGGAAAACCAACTCTTTGATTGGTTAAATTATATTGAATTTGTTCTAAGATACACAAGTCGCAGAAAACATAAAAGATAAGAAAGTGCAGGAAGCATTAGGGTACTTGCAGTAGTATGTCCTAAGCTAAAATTACTATTTCTTATCAGAGAAAATGAAACATAATGTAATACAGAGGGAAAACAATAATGGAGAAGGGACACATCACCAATGACTTAGATCAGGATCCGATGAACATGCTTGTCATATTAGTAGAGCAAAACCAGTCACATACATTCTTGTCCAATAGCTTGATATCATCTAGAAATCATCTCCCAGCCTATTTACAACTACTACTCACATAACTCTAACTCAATAAAACAACTTACAATCAGTCATTTTCCAACAACCAACCAACATTTTCAATGTATTTTTCATGGGTTCTTATAGGGGAATGAGTGATAGTAGTGGTAGATAGGATTTAAATGATTCATTAAAATAGAGGGAGAAATGTCTTCGAAGCCCATTCTGTTTAATATCTTTACATTAACTTTCAGTACCCTTTAGTCGATTTAGAAGTCTTTGTCAAGTTGACAATAACTTCTAGGGTGTGCTCTTGAAGTACTTTCCTGGTTGAGATGTATTGTTTATACTCTGAGAAAATTAAGGTGAAGATTTGTCTTTTAGGTCTTCCATGCTTTATAACTAATGCACTGACAGTTTTAAGGACTTCTGTCAGAGTAATAACTGCTCTGGTGCTTCATGAGGAATGGAGTAGGTCGTGTGGATTGGTCCTTCTTAGGGAAAAGAACGTTTTGCTGATATCAGATCACTGATGCTTTTAATTACTGGTATGACTTGTTTATTTTTATGATCTAAGCTTTATTAAGTTTCCTTCATTGTCCTTAGCTGCGGATTAGATACTTAAATCTTCAATATCATGCACTAATCCTTATAATCTTCTTATGATACTCTTTAGACTTCTGCTGACCTTTGTTTGTGAATATACGGGTTACAAAGGCACTGGAGGGTTTATGTTAGGGTCAATAATCCTGATCTTCAATAAAACATTCTTTTAAACCTTTCAGAGATTTCCATCTTTGCAATTTTCAGCGTTGTGGCAGTCTTTCTGCGTTATATGTCACCTGACTGTGACTGTGGAGACAGTATAACTTCATCACCCTTTGAAACCTACAAAAAATGATAAACACGTTATAAAAAAATTGCGGGAGTGGGAATGACTGCTTCAGAGGCTTGTGAAGCTGGAGGAGCAATGAGGAAAAAAGTGGGATGCAGCGGAAAAATGGGAGGAAAACCCTGGCAGTGCAGCTAACCAGGTCTGATGGGGGTTTGAGTGTGATGAGGGACGTGGGCCGTTAGATCAGGACGATCTACGGTGGAGATATTTTGGTGAAATGTTTCGGGAGAATAGATGAATGGCAAACGAATGGAGTCACGATATAATACGAGTTTTTCGGTCTCAAAGATCGACGGCTGGGATTAAAAGCGAAGGCAACATTGTGGAGGGTAGCAGTATGGCGGAAACCGGGGATGGTTTTCGCGCAAAAAAATGGGGGGAAGGCAGTATTAACTTTTAGAACGTGATTCCATACACTAACTGACACGTGGATTTCTAATACCGCCTATTTCGCAAAAAAATTTAGCGTAAAAATTTAGGCGTAAAAATTTTGCGAAGCGGAGTTTAAGCCATCAGATCTCTTGGTATTGATCAGACGGTGCGGATAGCACACGACGGGAGGTAAGATGCATGGGCGAAAGGAGGCGAGGTCCATTGCTGAGGTCAATGCGAGCCATTGGATGAGGGGAATGGACGACTTTGATCTCATCGGCGAAATGATTCAGGACTTGGTGGACGGAAAGAAGATTGGCGATGCAATTGGATGCTGGCCATTGGATCGAAAGGGAGATCAACGGTCGAGATTAATCGGTGGGCACGATGGTGGAGGGATTATGAGTGGTGTGCGATTGAATCTCAGTTGTTGTTTCTTTAGGATTCAACGGTTGAGATTAGATCAGAAGATCGGAGGAGAGGGGCTCATTGCATCGGGGATTTTAAAAGAAAAAGGTGACAAAAAAACAGGGAACCTCAATTGCGATTGCGCGATGGGGCTAGCTCCTGGTTATGGCTCCGGGTCATAAGCGGGGAAAGGGGCTAGGGCTAAGGCCAAAGGGGCTTAAGGCCTTAATGCGAAAATGAATATTTTTAAGGATTTTGAAGGGTTTTTTGAGGAATTTGGAGGTTCCGATAGGGGTGAAGACGGGTTTTTAAACCTTATAAAGGGGTTTCACAAGGCTTAAAGGGGATTTGAGGCCTTTGACGCTAAATGGAGGGTTAAAATATGAATGAAGGCTTTATGAAAATGGGGGGGGGGGGAGAGTGAAAATAGGTGGTTTCAGAGGCCTTTGGAACAAATTGCTTTGGTGAATCAACATGGTTTTAAGATGACAACAACAGCGAAGATGAACTTCCAGGATAGGAAAACCATAAGAATTCAAGGATGATAGATTTTCAAGGGAATTTATCACTTGAAGGCCTTATGGAAAATTTAGCCATCTGTTTTCTTTGACAAATTATTATAGGTCGCTAACACGGTGACAAGTGTTTTTCCTCACACGGACCTTTGGACTGAGGCTCAAGCTCACATAATACTAGAAATGACTTATACTAAAAAACAACTCATGACAACAATGCATGGATGGTAAATAATAGTTTAAGCTTAAATCATGTTACTACAAATCTAAATTGTGGTGCCTTCTACACTTAGATGCAATCAATTGTCACTTACATTTAATGATGGTAAGAGAAATGAAGTATGTCCTAAAAGAGATGATTTTATCCCAAATATATTGAAGAGATGAGTTTTAAACCTCCTATCATCTCCTTACCAATTCCTTGTAAGTGACAACATCTTATGGTTTGGTTATAGCAGCAAGGTAGAGTGATCTTCTATTTAGAGGTTTTTTTATTATAAAGAAGGCTAAAACATTTACAAAGGTTTATAGGAAAGAAAAAATTGTAAGAGGAAGCCTAAAACGTATATTGACAATTAGAGCTAAATGGGTTAAGCTCCACTAGATTGTCAGACTTCATATTTTAGTTTTCCCTAAGCCTTACAAACATGGATTCTGAGAAGATCTTATTGATTTGCAAGGATATGCATACAACACACTTATTGAGTGTTGTTGCAAGACATTATGAGTTTTCATTGCTCTTGATGTGTTTGAGGAAGCTTACAAAGCAAACCTATACATTTTTGTCAACTGGGGAGGTTGTCAAATACGTGATACAACATATTGGATGGAATGCGAGAGCTGGATATGTGGCCATAAAAAAAAACATATAATACGATCATGACAGGATATTTCTAAGGGAATAATGTTTTCAGGAAGTGTTCTACATGGAGAGGAATGGGAAAGATGGAATTGTTACAGGGAAGGAATGCACAAAAAAATATTTATGGAACTTTTTATGTGAGGATGCCCTATTGGCACTTATAAAGATACAAATAGATTTGATATATTATTATTCCATCCTTTCCCCCTTGAAGAACTTCCTCATCATGGAACATATATAAGTGTTTGTGGTTGAGTGAACCAACCTTCTTGTCGAGGTGTGTTTCTTTTTTAAAAAAGTCATGTGTCATATTGCTATACTACATTGGAAGAATTGGTGTGCACATTTCGTGGTCCCTAGCTCTTTTGGCTACTAATTTTTAGCATCTTGGTGCTTTTGGCTCTTGTGTTGAGTGTTACATGCATGAAATTCATTAGAACAGATGAATTTTTCTTTATCTTGGTTGAGTGTTGCACGCATGAAATTCATTAGAAAAGATGAAGTTTTTTTTATCCTATCCCACCTCAAATTGATTCACACATTAATCATTCATTTCCTCTCTTTGAATCACTCAATTAAGTTAAGCTAAGCACAAAATAGAGGAATTTGAGACTCATGCACACATAATGTATTTTATGAGGCTAAACACTTGCCTCATTCACCACCATACCGAATTAATTCTATTGTATATAAGGATTCCTTTAATAGAGTGTCGACGAGATTAATTATTTAGTTGTGTACTAATGGTGGGAAGGTTCTATGCATAGCATTTTAGCAGTACTTGCATATCCATTTTCTTGGTCATGGCAGTGGTGGCATCATAGAATGAAGGTTCGACGAATTTGTAAATTTGTGAAATCTAACTATGAACATAGTTAGCGATCAAACGAGAACTCTATCGATTACTCGTTTTTTTGAGGTAGTAAAAAAAATATTTAATTTTGAAAAATGTTGATTCAGAATACATCGTTTTTTAGCATATTTTTGACACTTTAAATTTTCTTACCTATCAAGAATGAACATTTTTTTTAAAGTGAAAGTGATTTTCATGCTTATTTTGAAAAGTGTTGATATAGCATCAACCCCTTTTTTTAGCATTTTTTTACATTTAAAATTTTCTTATGTATCAAATATGAACATTTTTTTTTTAAATATTAATGATTTTCATGTTGATTTTGAAAAACATTGATGTAGTATCAACTCCTTTTTTTAGAGGACTTATTTTTGACACTTTAAATTTTTTAATGTATTACGTCTGGATAATTTTTTTTAAATGTTGGTGACTTTTATGCGGATTTTGAAAAGCATCAACATTTTTTTAAGATGTATTTTTGACACTTTAATTTTTTTGATGTCCTAAGTATGCACAAATTTTTTAAAATGTTGATTATTTAACCATTTTTCAAGTTGTCTTCTTCTTCTTGTTGTTTTTTGTTCTAAGATGTTAGTTTTTTAAGGGTTTTCCAAACATGTGTTTTTTGTTTTTCATTGCAATGTTTCTTTATAATGAAAATTTTAATTGTTTTGCTAAGTTTAAAAAAAAATAATAACATTAATATTTTGAGGTTATGATTTTTTATAAATTTATATATCGATAATTAATACTTCAATACACATAAAATAATTGTCATTAAAAAATAATAATTAAAAACACTCGATAAAAAAATACACATTTTACGTATAGATATAATTAAAAAATATGTACTTCAAGACCTTTTTGTTAAAAAAAACAAGTTAAATAAAATATTTTTATGAAAAAAACTAAATAAAAAAATTTGGAAAATAGAAAATTTTAAGAATTTTTTATGAATTTTATATAAAAAAAATGATGACATTTGAAGATTTTTTTCCAACAAAAATAAAACATGTAATTCATATATTAAAAAAAAAACATTAAAAAACACATAAATAAATAAACTAAATTAAAAACAGACCAAAACTTATATATATATATATATATATATATATATATATATATATATATATATATATAATAAACAAATTATAATTTAAAATTAAACAAATAAAAGAATTTAAAAAATTAATAAAATGAAAAATTTATTAAAAAAAGGTCATCGGCCCTCGGCGAGGAGGCGCTTGATGGCCACCGCAGGGACGACAGAGCGGGCCTCGAAAACTAGTGGGAAATTTACTGTGAAGAAAAATAAAGATGTAAAATTAAACTTTGATATCCCTATATTCGAAGGTCAAATAGATGTAGATGTTGAAGATAAATGGTTGAATCTTTTGGAAGGTTACTTTTCAGTCCATAGTTTCTCCAATAGGGAGAATATTAATTTTTTCACTACTTAAGGCTACTCCCAATGTCAAGGACTGGTGGGAAACTTACAATGAGAAAAGGTTCGAGTAACCCTCTCTATTTACAATTGCCCCCTCTTGGAACTCTTTCCGAGATGTTATCAAGGAACAAAATTACCCCATGGGGAGCTATAAGGACAAGTACATACAGTGGACCACACTAAGACATTTGGTGCTCAAGTTCGTCGAATATCTGCACAAATACATTCATGAAGAAATGGAGTTCCTAGACATCTCCTCACTTGGTGAAGCATACCAATATTTTTCCAAGATCAAATAAAAATTTAAACAAAATAAGCGCGACTTTATATCTATGAATCAGAAGAAAGGCAAGATTGCCCCCAAATCGCAGAAAAACGAACAAAGCCAAGGTAGGGTGACCCAGGAAAACCCATCGAATCCGCAAGAAAATTAAAACACCACGAAGACAAAGGAGGACATAGGAAATTAGTGTGAGTTCCATAAGAGCCCCACTCACAACACAAGTGAGTGTCAAGCCAAGGAGTCACTGGTGGTCGAGTTGAAGGCTTCAAATTTTGATGCTTGCTCTGAATTTGAGTCAAAACCCAATAAAGGGAATGAAAATGAGGAGCAGATTATTGATGCGGAGGTTGGCGTTTTCATTGCCCCCACTAAGATCCAGAATATTGAGCCCGAATATCCTTTGGAAGGGAGTGTCTCTTCCATTTGCAGATGTGGGTGAAGGGGTCTCCATTGTAGTTCATTGTCAATAACGGGAGTCAAAAGAACCTCATTTTAGAAGAGGTCATGAAGCAGTTGGGCCTACTGACCACACCACACCCGTAATTGTACACCATTGGGTGGCTTCACCAAGGATGAGATCTTCATGTTAGCTAGAAATGTCACATTCCCTACAACATGAAGCCCTTCACGGATGAGGTGATGTGTGATGTCGCTCCTCTTGAAGTTTTTGATGTATTATTAGGACAACCATACTTGTGGAAGCGACATGTTGTGTATGAATTTAGGCCTCACATCGCTATTTTTACTTTGGGAAATAAGTTATACAGGATCCTGGAGTAGCCTTGCCTTCTGCCATCTTTTTGATCTATGCTAAGAAATGCAGTAAGATCATCTCCCAAACCAGGAAATGTGTTTTATTTTTTATTCGCTCTCAAGGTAAGGGGAAGATTGTGGCCACATCCATGGCCCTCAGGAAGGGTTCCTCCATGCAACAGAAGCAGGTGGATAAGGTCGTGGAGGAATACAAGGACATATTCTCCTCACCCACATGGGTACCCTTGCACTGTCAGGTCAAGCATTCGATCGATTTGACTCTCGGAGCACCTATACCCATTGGGCCAATATACTGCAGCTCCATTCTAGAAAATGAACAGATCTAGGAGTTGCTATAAAAAGGGCACATCTGACCACGTTCCTCATCGTGTGGGAGCCTAATTGTACTTGTACAAAAGAAGGATGGGAATTGGAGGGTCTGCATTGATTATCGTGAACTAAACAAAATCATTGTCAGGAATAAGTATCCAATCCCATGGATTGATAACCTTCTGTAATAGCTCAAGGGGGAAAAGTATTTCAGCGAGATTTTTTTGAAGTTTGTTTATCACCAGGTTCCAATAGAGCCCAAAAATGTATGGAAGATCGTCTTCAAATCCAAGGAAGGAATTTTTGAATGGTTGTTCATTCCCTTCGAGCTGAAAAATTCCCTTGCTACTTTTATGAGGCTGACGGATGACATCTTATAATCCCTCACCAAATCGTGCATGGTTATTTATCTAGATGACATCCTCTTAACAAGATTTGGGAAGAGCACTTGCAACACATTCAACAAGTCCTTCAAAGCCTGCAACACAAAATATGTGCCAACTTGGAGAAGTGAACCTTTGGCATGAGATAATTCCAATATCCGGGTTACATCATAGATGAGCAGGGATTGCATGTGAATTCGACTAAGATCCAAGTCATTCAGGATTAAACATCCTTGACCACTCTAACAGAGCTTCGTAGATTTTTGGTCCTTGCAAATTTTTATTAGAGGTTCATGTTGGGATTCTCCCATATCACTTGGCCTTTGAGTTATATTACCAAGGGCAAAGCGAAAGACAATTTTTCATAGTACGAGTCCCAACAAAATTTGTTGGTTGAGTTGAAGCACCACCTCTCCTCTACACCTATACCCACTTTTCTAGACATGAAAAAGCCATTTTAAATTGAGATAGATGCCTCTAACTATGCTATTGGTGCAATCCTCACCCAGCACAAGCATCCAATCACCTATCATAGTGAGACACTTTCTGATATAATCTGGAAGTACCTCAACTATGATAAAGATATGTATTTCATCGCGCAGGCTTGTCGATAATGGAAACATTCCATTCTGGGGAAGGATACGGTCATCCATGCCGATCACTAACCTCTTCAGTTTACAAAGACAAGGGAAGTTGTTAAACGACCGCCATAAAAAGTGGTATGCATATATGCAACAATTTCATTTGAAAATTAAATACAGAAATGGCAACACCAATCATGTTGCAGATTGCCTCAATTGACCCCTAGTTGCAGCACAGACTACTATTCTCAACTCTTGTGGCCACAAGACATCTAGATGGCCACAAATGTTCAAAAATAATCCAGAGTTCACCACCACATACCATATGCTAGTGGATGGCAAGGAAGTTCCTGATTTCAACCTCCGGGACGCATTATTATTCTACATGGGCCACCTTTGTGTTCCTTCAAGTGAGCTTCCCAATTTTATTTGGAAGGCACACTACAGTTCGGTCACATGACACTTTAGTGCAGAGAAAACTATAGTCATACTATAGAATTACTTTTATTGGCCAAAATTCGGATAGGATGTTGGAAAATATATTAGATCCTACATCTCATGTGCCATCGCTAAGCCAACCATCAAGATACAAGGCATGTACACTACTTTCCTACTTCTATCCAGCCATGGGAAGCCATCTCCATGGACAATATGTTTGGCCTCCCTTCTACCAAGCATGGTAATAGCTATGTATTTTTGGTCATGGAAAAAATTTCTAAGATGGTTATATTGGCAGCCTGCAAGAAGAGTATCACAATAGAGGACACTTCCAAACTCTTCTTTGAATGAGTGTGGATACATTTTGGGATCCCGCAGACTATTATATCATATCATGATAGCAAGTTCCTGAGCACATTTTGGTCAAGCCTCTAGACACTACTGGAAATCCAACTCACCAAGTTGATTGCATTCCATCCCTAGATTGATGGCTAGACAAAGGTTGTCAACAATATGATACTGCACATACTCTGCATGTACAACTCTAAGCATCCACGAACCTAGGATGAAATCCTTCACTACGTGCAACACAAATACAACATAGCTCTCCATAGCTCGACTAGTCATAGTCCCTTTCAAGTGGGTTTGGGATTTCAACCATTGTGTCTAATTGATGTTTTCATGCGTCATGCGACTACACATAAAAAATCCACACAACAGCCCGAGGCTAGATAAAGCAACCAAGTTTATTGAATGCATCTAACACATCCTCTAGAAGGTTCATGACATCTTGGATAAGTCCAATTCCAAGAACAAGCAGCGACATGATCAACATTGGGAGCCACACAATTTTTAGGTGGGCGACAAAGTTTGGTTACATATGTAAAAATAACGCCTTACCAATATCCATAAAAATCTCAGACCACTCATATATGGGCCTTACACTATCACCAAGGTTGCAAGAGATAATGCATTTGAGCTCAACATTCCCCCATTCCCTGGCCTGCACCATGTGTTCAATATGGACTGCCTTCGACCATACTTTCCACTATTATTGGACACATCAAACATTGTAGAACAACTCACACCAACAAAGCTAAACCCAGACTGAATGGAACAGGCCACAAATGATCATTTCATGGAAATGAAAAACAAGAACAATTTCTAGCATAATATATAACTATATCGGGTTATCAAAATTGGCCAACTCCTACACCAAGGCAAGTGGTTCAATAGGGACCAAGTTCAACAAAATTTTCCCCATCTCATGGAGGCACTCAATGCAGTGGGCACAATTTATTCCTAAGGGGGGAGGATTGTTCGAGGTGGGTATTGGTGGCCACCCACCTAATCCACTTGGACCCCCACCATTGTTTCTTTTATTTTCCTTAATTGTAGACAATTTACTATTTTTGGTAGTTTTTCGAGTCCCGAGCTTTCAGAGACGTTTCGAGGCCCTAAACTATGTTTTTTTGGAAAATAGGCAACCACATAGCCCACAAAAAAAAAATTATTCCTTGGATATATTTTTCTAATGAGGTATCGTACACATCAAAATGAGATTATATGCCAAAGTTATGACCCCAAGAAATTGATGTACCAATTTGCCCCAACAGGACCCACAAAATTTTCGCACTTCATCTCCTAGGGTTAGGTTTTGTGGATATTTAGGGTTTTCCATTGTTTCTCAATAATAAATCTGCCTTCAAGCATCATTATAACACAATTCACAAGGCATGTCGCTACCACATCTCTTCTCAGAGATAAGCTACCATCACTTGAGCTAGTTTATTTTGATTCTGCATGTAAATTGTTTTCAGTACTTTGTTATTAATGAATTGAAGTTTTGTTTTCATCCTATCTCTGTGTTTTTGTTTGTATCTATATTTCATTTTGTTCCTTCATAAATCTGGATCGATGGTATCAGAGTGGTTTTCTCTTTCTATTTTTTTTTGTGCATGTCCCCAACATGGTAAAGGTATAAAGAGTTAAGGCTCGAACTAGTTGAACCTTTGGAAGATTGGCCTCACCAACCTCGATGGCCTCCCATGGAAGAAGAAAGTAAAGATGAGGTAGAAAGAGATCCTTTTAAAATATGGTTGAAGAAGCCCTCTAGCGACAAAGGAATGCAATTATGGACAATCTTTCCCAGATCCTTCGGCAAATTCTCATCGATGACGCATCTTTATCCAACAGTCACTTTAGAGATTCCACCCCTTCAAGGTACAAGTAAACTTCGATATCCATATATTCGAATTTCAAATAGATGTAGATGTTGTAAATAAATGGTTGAATTTTTTGGAAGGTTACTTTTGGGTCCATAGTTTTTCTAATAGGGAGAATATTGCTTTTTCATTGTTTAAGGTTGCTCCCCATATCAAGGACTAGTGGGAAACTTACTGTAAGAAAATGGTCAAGGAACCCTCTCTATTTATAGTTTCCCCCTCTTGGAACTCTTTCATATATGCTATCAAGGAACAATATTATCCCGTGGGGAGCTATGAGGACAAGTACATATAGTGGACCATAGTACGATAGAAAAGGGACTAAGATGTGCATGAGCTCACAAATATTTTTCATACTCTATGCACAAAGAGGGTATCAAAGACTCTGAGTGACATCTGGTGCTCAAGTACCATGGTTTTTTGCACAAATACATTCAGGAAGAAATTGAGTTCCTAGACATATCCTCACTTGGTGCAACATATCGATATGTTGTCAAGATCGAACAAAAATTTAAACAAAAGAAGCACGACTTTGGATTTGAAAATCAGAAGTAGGGCAAGAGTGCCCCAAAACCATAAAACAAAGGATAAATCCAAGGTGGGGTGACCTAGAACAACCTGTCGAAGAAGTAAGAAAATAACAACACCATGAAGATAAAGGAGGACACAGTAAAGTGGTGTGAGTTCCATAAGAGCCCCACTCAAAAAAAAAGTAAGTGTCGAGCCAAGCAGTCACTGGTATTCAAGATTAAGGCTTCATATTCAGATGTGCGTTATGACTCTGAGTCACATCCCAACAATGGGAATGATAAAGGGAATCAGATTATTGATGTGGATCCCATCACCATTGTTTCCACCACCAAGATCCAAAGGAAGGGGAGTGTCTCATCCACATGTAGATGTGGATGAAGGGGTATATTTTGCAACTCATTTTTTATAGCGAGAGCCAAAATAACCTCATTTTAGTAAAGGTCATGAAATGGTTGGGCCTACTGACCACACCACATCCGCAACCGTACACCACCGGGTGTCTTCACCAAGGATGAGATATTTGTGTAAGCCAGTAGTGTTGCCTTCCCTATAGCACCAAGACCTTCACACATGAGGTATTGTGTGATGTTGCTCCTCTTGAAGTTTGATATATATTATTAGGCCAACCATAATTGTGGAAGTGCCGTGTTGTGTATGAATCTAGGCCTCACATTGTTATTATTACTTTGGGAAATAAGTTATATAAGATCCCGAAGGTATCCCCACCTACTGCCATCTCTTTGATCTCTGATAAGCAATGCATTAAGATAATATCACATGTTGGGAAAAAATTTTTCTTTCTGATTTGCTCTCAAAGTAAGCGGAATAACATGGCCACATATATGGCCCTCAGGAAGGGTTCCTCCACGTAGCAGAAGCAGGTGGATAAGGTCGTGGAAGAATATAAGGACATATTCTCCTCGCCCACATGGGTACCCTTGCACTGTCGATTCAAGCATTCGATCAATATGACTCTCGAAGCACCTCTACCCAATGGCCCGATATACTACTTCTCCATTCTTGAAAATGAAGAGATCAAGCAGCAGATCTAGGAGTTTCCACAAAAATGGCACATCCGACCAAGTTCCTCACCCTATGGGATCCCAATTGTACTTGTACATAAGAAGGATGGGAACTGGAGGCTCTGCATTCATTATCAGGAACTAAACAAAATCATTGCTAGGAATAGGTATCCAATCCCATTGATTGATGACGTTCTAGATCGGCTCAAGGGGGACAAGTATTTCAACAAGATCGATCTTAATTTTGGATATCACCAGATTCCGATAGAGCCCATAGATGTATAGAATACCAACTTCAAATCAAAGGAATGCATTTTTTAATGGTTGGTCATGCCCTTCAGGTTGAAAAATGCCCTTGCTACTTCTATGAGGTTGATGGATGACATATTTTGACCATCCACCAACTCGTTCATGGTTTTTTATCGAGATGACATCCTCATCTTTAGAAAGATTTGGGAAGAGCACTTGCAACACATTTGGCAATTCCTTCAAACCCTGCGACAACAAAAATTGTGTGCCAACTTGGATAAGTGCACCTTTGGCATGAGTCGGGTTCAATATCTGGGTTATATCATAGATGAGCAAGGTAGGCATGTGAATTTGGTTTATATCTAAGTCATTTGGGATTGGCTAGCCTTGACCACTCTAATAGAGATTCACAAATTTTTGGGCCTTGCAATTTTTATCAGAGGTTCATGTTGGGATTCTCCCATATCACTTGGCCTTTGAGTCAGATTACCAAGGGTAGAGAGAAAGCAATTTTTTCCTAGTCTGGGTCCCAATAGAAGATGTTCATTGAGTTGAAGCACTGCCTCTGCTCTACACCTATACTCAAATTTCCAGAATTGCAATGAACATTTGAAATTGAGATAGATGCATCCAACTATGTTATTGGTGTAGTCCTCACCCAACATGGGAATCTAGTGACCTATCATAGTGAGATACTTTTCGATACAATTTGGAAGTACCCAAACTATGATAAAGAGATGTATTATATCATGTAGGATTTTCGGAAATGAAAACATTACGTCCTGGGGAAGAAGATGATCATCCACACCAATCATCGACCTCTTCATTTAGGGAAGTTGCAGAACGATCACCATCAGAAGTGGTATACATATGTTGGGTCTCCAAAATGTCTTTAAAATGACATATATTTTCACTTCATTCACACCTCATTTTACCTCTATCACCCTCATTCCATCACTTTTTCACTACATAACCCTACATCTCTATCATCATATGGGCTCATTGTTGTATTTTCCTAAAGTTATATTTTTCAAGTGTTTATAGTGAATTAATGTTTAAAAATTAGAAAAATGACATATACTTGCTAATATCTAATAGTGTCTTGAGTTCATGTCAAGTGTAGGTTACTTGGAAGCTTTCAAGACACTATTATGTGGCCTCCAAGGATCAATTTCGAATTGTTTTCAAGATTGAAAGAAGATTTGGGATATGAATCAACCATATCTCATGGAGAAAAAACATGGATAAAGGGATATGTGTCTAATTGGTTGGGATTTTTAGGGATCTAGGGAGAGAATAGTGGATCCTCATTAATGAGGTAACTTCTTATGCTTTTGTATAAATAGAATAGCCCTCTCCTCTCATAGGCATGTTTAAAGTTTGGAGGTATGCTCATATTTTAAATAAAGAATTAAATTTGGCACCATCCTCATGAGTGTTCTTTCACTTTGATTTGGTTTTTCTTGCATATGGAGCTTCTTCACTTTCCATCCTCATGCATCATTGGATTGAAAAACTAAATGAGTGTGAGATTGTATCATAATTTCATTCATTTCTTTATGTTTAGTTCATTTTCATTTCATGTTTTTTTATTATTTCCTTTATGTTCGTTTACATGCTTTCATTAGTCAAGTTTTTAGATGCTCATTTTGTTTGTGTTCTCTTGCAGGTTTATATGGATTGGTCACTTTGCTTTCATTGTAGTTAAGATTTTTTATATTTCAATTCATGCTTTTCAATTCTTGCAAGAAGTTTAGATTTTGAATTCATGAAGTGTGCCTATATTAGATTTCCAATTCTATGCAAGTGTGTCGTAGTTTAGATTTTGAATTCATGAAGTGTGTCTATATTAGATTTCCAATTCTATGCAAGTGTGTCATAGTTTAAATTTATATTTATGCATGTGTGATAGTTTAAATTTCCAGTTATACATATGTGGTAGATAAGATTTCAATGTTTTCCTAGATTAAAGTTTCCTACTTTCCTAGATTAGATTTCCTATTTTCATAGATTGAATATTTCTTGCTTTCTTAGACTATATTTTCTTTCATTAGTGTAAATTTAATTTCTTGTCATTAGATTAAGTCTAATTTCAATCATGCAAGTATGTGTATAGATTAGCTTTTCATTTCATGCAAGTAGATTAGAGTTATTTTCATTCCTAGATTAAAAGATTCATTTTTAAGAGATTGTGTGCACGTTTATAACAGACAACTTTTGTGAATAAGATTTGAATTTCCCTTTGTAGTTTAATTTTTTCCTTTACGTAGATTGATCTCATTTTCCTTATGTTTTTGGTTTTTCATCATTTGATTTCATAGTTAGATTAATCTAAATTGGAAGATAATTTCTAGCATATGCAGTGCATGCACACTTCGCAATTTTTACAAAACCCACAAGTTGAAAATTAAATGTTAGGTAATTAAATTGCCTCAACATTTTAGTGTCATTGTCAATGAAGTTTGCATAGAAACTAGCTTTCAGTCAAGAGTTTATTTTCAGTTTTTATTTTTATTTTATTCCTAGATGCATGGTTAAAACATGTAGATGCATAAATCATTTAGTTGCACACATTTCAATCATTTTTGTAAAAAAATAGAAATAAAAATTTATACTAACCATTTATGGACGAAAAATCTAGAATGGAGATCAAAAATTCTTTGGAGTGCAGGGACTATATCAAAGAATGGTTTCAACAAGTAACTATGTCACGACATTCATTCAACCTTCAACTAATCTTTGTGCCAGATCGAAAAATGAAAACGATTTCTCATGTCCTCACACGCAATTAGGTACATTTTGAAAATTCGAATATGAGCATTTCAAAAATTTTAATCCGTAAATGGCTCCATTGGAAACATTCATATACTTTAAAAAAAATTCCTTTTAAATAGCATAAGATAAAATAGAAAAATAAAATCGAATCTTATTGCATTTAGGTTCTTAATCTAGTTCTTGATTAAATTTTTAAATTTATAAGATTTTAGAATTTTCATTTCTTTCATTTGTTTTTATTTTTCTTGGATTTCTAGTGGTGCAATAAGAACCACATGAGACTATTTTCAATATAAAAAAAATTCATGTTTATGAATAAGGAAATTGTAAAATTTAAAATAAAATCAAATTTTTTTATTTTTTTTCATTTCCAAGACAATTGACAAATTCAGAATAGGATTTGTATCAACTTTCAATCTATGAATTCTAAACGAGCTGAGAAGAAATCTATGTATCAATCTATGAGATGCAGTTTTATGGGCAAAAAACATGAGAGATCAAAATTGGTGTTGGACAATGGCATCGCCTTTGAGAGGGCCAACGATGTCAAGATTTGGCCTTATGCCTCCACCCAGCTCTTCAATGGCGCCATGGCCTGCACCGATAACAAGAGGAGCCCATGAATAGCCCACGAACCAAAATTCGATTGTGTTAACCAAAGCATTTGCCAACGTGAAAACGAAATTTTTAAAACGCATCTTGTGACCAAATTAAAACGAATTTCAAAAAAATAAAACATGGGTTTTTCTCAAAACGGGGTGAATTACGTTTATCATGAGTGATTTCCTCAAATTCATAACCATTTGAGAGATATTTGAGGTTATTTAGAGTCTTATTTGCTAGAATGTGTAACAACCTAAAAACATCATTTTTAAAACGCATTTTGTGACCAAATGAAAACGAGTCTCAGAAAACTAAAAAATGAGTTTTTCTCATAATTGCGTGAATCAGGTTTAAAAAGAGAAATTTTCTCAAATTCATAACCATTAGAGAGATTTTTGAGGTTCTTTAGAGCCTTATTTGCTAGATTACGTGAGAAAAACAATTTATAATTTAATGCACTGATTTAGTTGCCACCATGATGGAAGGAGAAGATCTGATATCTCTTATCTACAAGAGACATGGAGTGATTTTTTAATATTTCATTAATTCTTAGATTTAAATTATATTGTATTTTATTTCCATAAAAAAAAATAAAAAATAAAAAAATGCGTCTTAAAAATTGATGTGAAATTCATGATGGGAGAAAATTGAGAAAAAATTGTTGTGATGGTTTATTTAAACACGCCCTTAGAAGCAAGAAACAAAGGAAAATAATGAGAAAACACCAGAAAAAATTAATTGAATAAAGACGTAATAGCTCACCTTAACTAAATTTAATTGTAAATTGCATTTTGTTAACATTGAGTTTTTTCATTATCAAAATAATTTTGTCTAATATTACGTTTTCAAGCATGATGCGAGGAAGAAGAAGAACCATAAGAGCACTTTATCTACAGGGTCAATTGGCGAATTTTTATCGAAGGTTTCTTTGCAGGAATCATCAATCATTCAAAAATTAACATTTCTTTGGTATGGTTCAAACGTATATTAAGGAAATTGTGCATATTGTCATTTTTTTAGAAATTGGATTTATTATCGCAATTATGAAATTGGACTAACCATGATAATTTGAAACGAAGACACGTCATAAACCTGTTTTACTAAGCATTAATTATGCAAAAAAAATTGCGTAAAATACCAAGAGAAATTTATCACTTTTCTTTGAACACATTTACGTTTTATTGCAATGTTAGTGCCATGTTTGTTTTCAAGTTCCAGGACAATCGGAGAATTGAAGGAAGCCAATTTATGCATGATTGGTTTTATACTACCAATTTCAAGAAACATGAACCAATTAGATCCATTTCTATCATCCATAAATGCCATGACTTTTCCTCTCCAAACTCACAAGCTATTCAATAATTTTCGCTAAACATCATCGTCACCATTTTCCTCGCAAGTGTCGCATGTTTCCTTCACATTTTCCATTTACATTTACCATAATTTCCATTCATTTTCAGTAACTCATTAATAAAGACATTTAACTCACTTACATGTTGATTTGTCTTTTTGATTTCCGTTCACTTGTTTACCTTCTTGTTATTTTCCTTTCCATTAAATAAATCCTTCTTGATGCAAATTTTCATCCATGGTCCTTCAAAAATCATTATTCCAGACTCGCGTTAGATGATGGTGGATTCATTAATGCCTCCCTTCTAACAAGTCTTGGCCTATAGACATCAACACATTATCTAGGTTCAAGGCTAGAGACCTTATTAGTAGCTTGAGGCTTGTATGCATTAATGACTAGTTCTCTTGCTGACAATCATGGGAATACATTAATGTCCCTTGATCGTTGGATCTTGCAAGTGGCTCGACATCAGCTCATCTATTCACACTTCGTAAGATTTACTTAGGTATCTTGGCACTCGTTGACATTAATGGAGAGTTTTCCCCGCATTAGTTAACAACATTAAATAATGGCTGGTAATCCAATGACTTATCTTCATGCTCGAAAACAACACATTTTTCACATGACTATAATTGTACCATCGGGATTTGTATCATGTGAATACTATATCACTTCAACATTTTGCAGAGAATACAGCATATTTAGCAGCAAAAATAAATAATCCACTTTCATGACCTCATCCACCATTTATACAACCAATAAGGAGATGAAATTCTACATTATATTCCATGATTCAGCAGCAGGATCTACACTTCTCTACATATGCACAATTTGTCCACTTCTTAGGTAACTAAAGTTATGTTATTTTCTATCTTTTAATCATAGAATTCCTTAAATACTGAAATTATAATTTTTGGAAAATACTTTACCACATTTCCTTTCTCATTTAAAAACCAAAAAAACCTTTAGTTGTGGGGGAAGGAACATCCATTTATGATCACTTTTCATATCAATTTATTCTGTTTCATTTCATTTCATCCTAACATACTTTTCCTAATCAACTATGATTGCATTATGGTTCAAAAATTGTATGATTTGCAAAATGACGACTAAATGATGAGCATATTATATGGCTGATTTAAAGATGCATTCTCAAAATGTTAAAGGAACCTTGTTGCAACAAAAAGAAACAAGGTAATGATACACAAGAACCAATACTAATTAAAATTTGGTTTCCACACAAGAACCAACCAAACATGTTGCAATTCAATATATGACAAGGAATACTTTGCAAAAAAAAAAAAAAAAATTGTCAAATATATTCAAATGCAAAGTTTAAAGAGCATTGATATAAGTCGGGCTCATTCAAAAGCAAAGACATTGTAAGAAAATCAAAGGAATTGAAGCAATATTTTCATGAGGACATGTAATAACTCTAGTTTGGGGGTATGTTGGGTCTCCAAAATGTCTTTAAAATGACATATATTTTCACTTCATTCACTCCTCATTTCACCTTTATCAGCTTTATTCCATCACCTTGTCACTATATAACCCTACATCTCTATCATCATATGGGCTCATAATTGTATTTTCCTAAAGTTATATTTTTCAAGTGTTTATAGTGAATTAATGGTTAAAAATTAGAAAAATGGCATATACTTGCTAATATATAATAGTGGCTTGAGTATCATGACAAGTGTAGGTCATTTGGAAGCTTCCAAGACACTCTTATGTGGCCTCCAAGGATCAATTTGGAATTCTCTTCAAGATTGGAAGAAGATTTGGGATAGGAATCAACCATATCTCATGGAGAAAATCCATGGATAAAGGGATATGTTTCTAATTAGTTGAGTTTTTAGGGAACTAGGGAGAGAACAATGGATCCTCATTAATGAGGTTGCTTCTTATGTTTTTGTATAAACAGGAGAGCCTTCTCCTCTCAAAGGCATGTGTAAAGTTTGGAGTTATGCTCATATTTTGTATAAAGAATTAGATTTGGCACCATACTCATGAGTGTTCTTTCACTTTGATTTGGTTTTTCTTTCATGTGGATCTTCTTCACTTGCCATCCTCATGCATCATTGGATTGGCCACCTAAATGAGTGTGAGATTGTATCATAATTTCATTCATTTATTTATGTTTAGTTTAGTTTTCATTTCATGCTTTGCTATTATTTCCTTTATGTTCATTTACATGCTTTCATAAGTTATGTTTTCATATGCTCATTTTGTTTGTGTTCTCTTGCAGGTTTATATGGATTGGTCACTTTGCTTTCATTGTAGTTAAGATTGTTTAGATTTCAATTTATGCTTTTCAATTCTTGCAAGAAGTTTAGATTTTGAATTCATTAAGTGTGCCTAGATTAAATTTCCAATTCTATGCAAGTGTGTCGTAGTTTAGATTTATATTTATGCATGTGTGATAGTTAAGATTTCCACTTATACATATATGGTAGATTAGATTTCAATGTTTTCCTAGATTAAAGTTTCCTTCTTTCCTAGATTAGATTTCATATTTTCATATATTAAATATTTATTGCTTTCCTAGACTATATTTTCTCTCATTAGTGTAAATTTACTTTCTTGTCATTATATTAAGTCTTATTTCAATCATGCAAGTATTTGTATAGATCATATTTTAATTTCATGCAATTAGATATAAAAGATTCATTTTCAAGAGATTGTGTGCACATTCATATCAGACAACTTTTGTGAATAAAATTTGAATTTCCCTTTTGTAGATTAGGTTTTTCATTTACGTATATTGATTTAATTTTCCTTATGTTTTTGGTTTGTCATCATTTGATTTCATAGTTATATTAATCTAAATTGGAGGATAATTTCTAGCATATACAGTGCACGCACGCTTCCCAAATTTTACGAAACCCATGGGTTGACAATTAAATGATAGGTAATTAAATTGCCTCAACAACATATATGCAACAATTCCACTAAAACATTGAATACAAAAATGGCAGCACCAATCATGTTTTATATTGCCTCAGCCAACCCCCAATTGCAGCACTGACTATTGTTCTCAACTCTTGTGGCCATGAGACCTCTAGATGGCCACAACTATACAAAAATGATTCATATTTTTCCACAACATACCATATGTTATTGGATGTAAAGAAAGTTACTTATTTCCACATCTATGACTCATTACTATGCTACCTGGTCCAGCTTTTTGTTCCTTCAAGCGAGCATGCCAAGCTGATTTAGGAGGTGCACTACAGTCAGGGTACAAGACACTTTGGTGTGCAGAAAACTATGTCCATACTACCAAAGTACTTTTATTGGCTAAAACTCTGATAGGATGTTGGAAAATTTATCAAATCCTGCATTTCCTATGCCATTTCCAAGCCAACCATCAAGAAGAAAGGCATGTACACTCCTCTACCTACTCCCAGCCAAGCCTAGGAATCCATGTCCATGGACTGTATTTCTGGCCTCCCTTATACCAAGCATGGTAATGACTATGTATTTTTTGTCTTGGATAAATGTTCTAAGATGATTATATTGGTGGCATGCAAGAAGAGTATCACAACAGAGTACACTGCCAAAATCTTCTTTCAATGAGTGTGGGTACATTTTTGGATCCCGCAGACCATTATATTAGATCGAGATAGCAAGTTCCTGAGCACATTTTGGTCGTGCCTTTGGACACTATTGGACACCAAGCTCACTAAGTCGACTTCATTTCATCCCCGGACTAATGAACAAAAAAAGGTTTTCAACAATGTAATAGTGCACATACTCCGCATATACAACACCAAGCTTCCACAAAATTTGGGATGAGAGCCTTCCCTATGTGTAGCAAAAATACAATAGAATTCTCCATAGCTTGACTGGTTGCAGTCCCTTTCCAGTTGGTGAGGGATTTCAACCATTATGTATGATTTATGTTGCCATGCGTCATGCGACTACACAGATAGAATCCACACATGTATAGTCCAAGGAATTTAAAGCAATGAGGTTTATAAAACACATCCAACACATACGCCATAAGATTCATGACATTTTAGAGAAGTCCAATGCCAAGTACAAGCAACGACATGATCAAAATCAGTTGCCACACAATTTTTAGGTGGGCAACAAAGTTTGATTGCATTTGTAGAAAGAACACCTTATCGGAACCCATTGAAAGCTCAGACCACTCTAATATGGACCTTACACCATCACCAAGGTTGTGGGAGACAATGATTTTAAGCTCAGAATTCCTTATTCCTTGGCATGCACCCAGTGTTCAATGTGGACCGCCTTTATCTATACTTTCTACCATTATTGGACACATCAGAAATTGTAGAATAACTCACACCAACAGAGCTAAACACAAACTGCATGGAACAGGCCATGAATGATCAGATCAAGGACATGCATATCAAGAACACTTACCAGTAGAACATCCAACTATATCCAGTTGTGAAAGTTTTCCCACTTCTGCACCAAGGAAATTGGCTCACTAGGGACCACATTCGAAAAAAATTTCACCATATCATCGAGGCACTCAATGTAATGGGGACCATTGCTTCCTCAGGGGGTAGGGCTAATCCAGATGAATATTTGTGGCCACCCATTTTGAGGCCCTAACGACATTTTTTTGGAAAATGAGTTTTGTTATTGTTTGCAAAAGAAATTTGTAGTCCTTGGATAAATATTTATAATGAAGTATCGTACGGGTCAAGCATAGATCATATGCCAAAGTTACAACCCCAGGAAATTGTTGTAATAATTTACCCCAATGGGGCCCACAGACTTTTGGAATTTCATCTCCTAATGTTAGGTTTTGAGATGTTTACAACTTTCCATTGTTTCTCAATAATAAATAAGCCTTAGATCCTCATTGTAACATAGTTCAAAATTCATGTAGCTACCACATCTCTTCTTAGAGATAAGGTACCATCACTTGAGCTAGTTTATTTCCATTCTGCATGTAAATTGTTTTTAGTACTTTGTTATTAATGAATTGAAGTCATGTTTTCGTTGTATCTATGTCTTTATGTTCGTATTTTTATTTCATTTCATTCCTTCTTAAATATGGATTAGTGGTATCATAGTGGTATGCTCTTTCTCTATTTTTTTGTGCATTTTCCTAACGAGGTCGAGGTATAAGGAGTTAGGCATTAAATTATTTGAACCTTTGCAAGACCGGCCTCACCAACCTCGACAGCCTCCCATGGTAGAAGAAAATAAATACGAGGGAGAAGGATATCCTTTCAAAATATTGCCTAAAGAAGCTCTCAAGCGACAAATGAACGGAATGATGGAGAACTTTTTCTAGGTCCTTTGGCGGATGCCCACCGAAGACAAATCTTCATCCAATAGTCACTTCGAAGGTGTCACCCCCTTCAAGCTATAAGTAAACTTTGACATCCCTACTTCAAAGCTCAAATATATTTAGATGTTGTAGATAAATGGTTGAATATTTTTTATGATTACTTATCAGTCCATAGTTTCTCCAACAGGGAGAAGATTACTTTTGCACTACTTAAGGTTGCTCCGCATTTCAAGGATTGGTGGGAAACTTACTACGAGAAAAGGGCCAAGGAACTCTCTCTATTTACAGTCACCCCCTCTTCAAACTCTATCCAAGATGGTTTCAAGGAACAATATTACCCTTTGGGGAGCTATGAGGACAAGTTCATACAATGGACCACGCTATGACATCAAAGGGACCAAGATGTGCATGAGATCACAAACATTTTTCATACTCTATGCACAAAGTGGGTATCAAAGACTATGAGCGACATCTCGTGACCAAGTACCACAGTTGTATGAACATATACATTCAGGAATAAATGGAGATCCTAGGTATCTCCTCACTTGGTGTAGCATACCAATATGCTGCCAAGATTGAAAAAAAAATTAAACAAAAGAAATGCGACTTTGGATCTATGAATCAGAAGTAGGGCAAGAGTGCCCCCAAACTATAGAAAAAAAGATAAAGCCAAGGTGGGGTGACCCAGGACAACCTGTCACAACTGAAAGAAAATAAGAACACCAGGAAGACAAAGAAGGACATAGTAAGATAGTGTGAGTTCCATAAGAGCACCACTCACAATACAAGTGAGTGTCAAGCCAAGCAGTCACGAGTGACCAAGCTGAAGGATTTTAGAATCATGCATGTTCTAAATCTGAGTCAAAACCCAACAATGGGAATGAAAAATGGAATCAAATTATTGATGTGGAGCCTAGCACCACCGTTGCCACCACCAAGATAAAGAAGATTGAGCTTGAAGATCCAGAGGAAGGGGAGAAACTCTTACACATGCGAATGTGTGTGAAGGGGTCTCTGCTGCAATTCATTATCAACAACAGGTGCCAATAGAACCTCATTTCAGCAGAGGTTGGTCCTATAGACCTCACCATATTTGCAGTCGTAAACTATCAGTTTGATTCACAAAGGATGAGATCTCCATGTCATCCAACATTGTCGTCTTCACTACAACATCAAGCCCTTCATGAATGAGGTACTATGTGATGTTGCTCCTCTTGAATAATGTGATGTATTATTAGGCAAACCATACTTGTGGAAGTTTCATGCATATGAATCTAAGCCTTGCACCATTATTATTACTTTGGGCAATAAGTTATACAAGATCTCAGAGGTAGCCCCGCCTATCACTATCTCTTTGATATGCGCTAAGAAATGTAGTAAGATCATCTCCCAGACCAGGAAATTTTTTTTTATTTATAATTCGTTCTCAAAGTAAGGGGAAGATCATGGCCACATCCATGGCCCCCAGAAATTTTTCCTTCACGCAATAGAAGTAGGTGGATAAGGCCGTGGAAGAATACAAGGACATATTCTCCTCACCCACAAGGGTATCCTTGCACTGGCAGGTCAAGCTTTCGATCAATCTGACTCCCAAAGCACCTCTACCCAATAGGTCAATATATCACCACTCCATTCTGGAAAATGAAGAGATCAATCAAAAGATCCAGGAGTTGCCACAAAAAGGGCACATCCGACCAAGTTCCTTAACTTGTGGGAGCATGACTTAATCGTACAAAAGAAGGATGGGATCTCGAGGCTCTGTATTGATTATTGGAAAATAAACAAAATCATTGTCAGGAATAGGTAACCAATCCCATGACTTGATGACCTTTTGTAAAATCTCAATGGGGGCAATTGTTTCAGCAATATCAATTTGAATTTTTTCTTTCACCAGATTCCATTAGAGTCCACAGATGTATGGAATACCTCCTTCAAATCCAAGGGAGGCATTTTTGAATGGTCCTTTCAAGTTGAAAAATTTTCCTGCTACTTTTATGAGGTTGATGGATGACATCTTTAAACCCTTAACCAACTCGTTTTTGGTTGTTTATCTAGACAACATCCTCATATTCTGCAAGATTTGGGAAGATCACTTGTAACACATTCAGCAAGTCCTTCAAACCATGCAGCAACACACATTGTGTGCCAACTTGGAGAAGTACACCTTTGGCATGATCGAGGTTCAATATCTAGGTTACATCATAGATGAGTAAGGCGTACATGTGCATTCGACCAATATTCAAGTCATTTGGGATTGGCTAGCCCCGACCACTCTAACAGAGTTCTGCAGCTTTTTAGGTCTTGCAAATTTTTATGGGAGGTTCGTGTTGGGATTCTCCAATATCACTTGGCCTTTGAGTTATATTACCAAGGGTAGAGTGAAAGCAAATTTTTGTTGGTCTGAGTCCCAATAGAAGGCGTTTGTTTACCCGAAGCATCGCCTCTTCTCTACACTTGCACTCACATTTCCAGACAAGCAGTAGCCATTTGAAATTGAGACAGACGCCTCAGACAATGATATTGGTGCAATCCTCACCAAGCATGGGTATATAGTGGCTTATCATAGTGAGACACTTTCTGATACAATTCTAAAGTACCCCAACTATGATAAAGAGATGTATTCTATTGTGCATGCTTTCTAGAAATGGAAACATTACATTCTGGGGAAGGATACAATCATTCACACCAATAATTAACCTCTTTTGTTTATAAAGACAAAAGGGAAGTTACAGAATGATCACCATTATATGTGGTCTGTATATCTACAACAATTCCACTTTAACATTAAAATACAAAAAGGGAAGCACCAATCATGTTATAGATTTCCTCAGTTGGCCCCCAGTTGCAGCACTAACTACTGTTCTCAACCCTTGTGGCCACAAGACCTCTGGATGGCCACATGAACCATACAAAAATGATTCATATTTCACCACCACATATCGGATTATATTCAATGTCAAGAAAGTTCCTGATTTCCACCTCCAGGATGCATTATTATGCTACCTGGGCCACCTTTGTGTTCCTTCAAACGAGCATGCCAAGCTTATTTGGGAGGCGCACTACTGTCAGGTCACGATAAACTTTGGTGTGGAGAAAATTGTGGTCATACTACAGAAGTACTTTTATTTTCTAAAACTTTGAAAGGATGTTGGAAAATGTATCAGATCTTTCATTATCTGTGTCATCTCCAATCCAACCATCAAGAATAAAGACTTGTACACTCCTCTTCGTACTCCCAGCCATCCCTAGAAATCCATGTCTATGGATTATCTATCCAAAATCCCTTCTACAAAGCATGGTATTGATTGTGTATTTGTGGCCGTAGAAATTTCTTTTAAGATGGCTATATTGGCGGCCTGTAAGAAGAGTATCACAACAAAGGACACTGCCAAAATCTTCTTTGAATGAGTGTGGATAAATTTTTGGATACCACATACCATTATATCATCTCGGGATAACAGGTTCCTTAGCACATTTTGGTTGAGTCTCTGGAATCTATTTTACACCAAGCTCACCAAGTCGACTGCATTCCATCCCCAGACTAATGGCTAGACAGAGGTTGTCAGTAGTATGATAGTGCACATACACTGTATGTACAACTCTTAGCATCTAAAAACCTAGGATGAGAGCCTTCCCTATGTGTAGCATAACTACAATAGAGCTCTCTATAGCTTGACTAGTCCTATTCCCTTTCAGGTGGGTCTGGGATTTCAACCATTGTATTTGATTGATGTTGCCATGCCTCATGTGACTACACAAACGAAATCCACACATGTACAATCTAAGGTTGATAAAGCAACTATGTTTATTAAATTCATCAAGCACATCCACCAGTAGGTTCACCACATCTTGGAGAATTCCAATGCTAAGTATAAATTGTGACATGATCAACATCGGGTACCACACAAGGTTCAGGTGGGTGACAAAGTTTGGTTGCATTTGTAGAAATAACACCTTATTAAAACCCATCGAAAGCTAAAACCACTCTGATATGGGCCTTACACCATCACCAAGGTTATGGGAGACAATGATTTGAAGCTTAACATTCCCCCATTCATTGGGCTACACACAGTATTCAATGTGGACCGCCTTTGGCCATACTTTCCACCATTACTAGACACATCATACATTGTAGAAACACTCACACCAACAAAGTTAAACCAAAACTACATAGAAAGGCTACGAATGATCGGATCATGGACACACAGATCAATAACACTCACTAGCAGAAGATCCAACTATATCGGGTTTTCAAAGTTGGCCAACTCCTACACCAAGTCAAATGGCTCACCAGGGACCAAGTTTAACATAAGTTTCCCCATCTCATCAAGGCACTCAATGCAAAGGAGACCATTGCTTCCTAAGGGAGGAGTACTAATCCAGGTGGATATTGGTGGCCACCCACCTATTCAACTTGGACCCCCACCATTATTTCTTTCAGTATCCTAATTGTAGTACAATTTACTATTTTTGGTAATTTTTCGGGTCTTGAACTTCTAGAGCCGTTTTGATGCCTTAAACGACATTTTTTTCGAAAATAGGAAAACATATATGCTAATATAAGGTTTTGCAATCGAAATTTGTATTCATTGAATAGATATTTATAATGAGGCATCGTTCGCATTAAATGGAGATCATATGCCAAAGTAATGACCCCGAGAATTTTATGTACCAATTTACCCCAACGGGGCCCACAGTCTTTTAGTGCTTCATCTCCTAGGCTTAGGTTTTTGGATGTTTAGGGTTTTCTACTATTTTTCAATAATAAATAGGCCTTCGGCTCTTATTTTATCATAGTTCAAAAGGCATGTATCCGCCACATCTCTTCTCATAGATAAGCTACCATCGCCTAAGCTACTTTATTTCCATTATGCATGTAAATTGATTTCAGCACTTTGTTATTAATGAATTGATGTTATTTTTTCGTTGTATCTCTTTGTTTTTGTTCATATCTGTATTTTAGTTCATTCCTTCATAAATATGGATTAGTGGTATCATAGAGTTTTACTATTTCTCTATCTTTTTGTGCATGTCCCCAACGAGGTCGAGGTTTAAGGATTTATGGCTCGAACTCATTGAACCTTTGCAAGACCGGCCTCTATGACCCCAACAACCTCCCATGGTGGAAGAAATGAAAAAAGAGGGAGCAGGAGATCCTTTCAAAATATTGCTCTAAGAAGCCCTTAGAAGACAAAGGAATGTAATAATGGACAACTTTTCCCAAATCCTTCAGCGAATTCCCACCAGTGATGCATCTTCATCCAGCAGTCACTTCGGAGGTGACATCCCCTTAAATGTACAAGTAAACTTCAATATCCCTATATTCGAAGGTCAAATAGATGCAGAAGTTGTAGATAAATGGGTGAATATGTTGGAAGGTTAATTTTTGGTCCGTAGTTTCTCTTATATGGAGAATATTACTTTTGCACTGCTTAAGGTTTCTCCCCATGTCAAGGACTAGTGTGAAAATTACTGTGAGAAAAGGGTCGATGAACCCTCTCTATTTACAGTGGCCCCCTCTTGGAACTCTCTCTAAGATGTTTTCAAGGAAAAATATTACCCTGTGGGGAGCTATGAGCACAATTACATACAGTGGACCGCACTACGACAACAAAGGGACCAATATGTGCATGAGCTCACAAATAATTTTCATACTCTACGCACAAAGTGGGTATTAAATAATCTGAGAAACATCTGGTACTCAAGTACCGCGATTGTCTGCACAAATACATTTAGGAATAAATGGAGTTCGTAGGCATCTCCTCACTTGGTACAACATACTGATATGCTACCAAGATCAAACAAAACTTCAAAAAATAGAAGCCTGACTTTGGATTTGTGAATCGGAAGTAGGGAAAGAGTTCCCCCAAACCACAAAACAAAAGACAAATAAAAGGCGAGGTGACCCAGGAAAACCTTTCGAAACCGCAAGAAAATAACAACACCACGAAGACAAAAAATGATATTGGAAAGTGGTGTGAGTTCCATCAGAGCCCCACTCACAACAAAAGCAATTGTTGAGTCAAGCAGTCACTGGTGGTCAAGCTCAAGGCTTCAAAATCATATGCATGTTCTGAATATGAGTCAAAACTCAACAAGGGGAATGACAAAGGGAAGCAGATTATTGATGTGGAGCCCAATGCCACCATTTCCACCACCAAGATCTAGAAGATTGAGCCTGAAGGTCCAAAGGAAGGGGAGAGCCTCTTCCACTCACAGATTTGGGTGAACGGTTCTTCATTGCAGTTCATTGTCAATGGCGGGAGCCAAAATAATCTCATTTTAACATAGTTCATGAAGAATTTGGGCCTACCGACCACACCAAAACTTCATTCATACACCATCGGCTAGCTTCACCAAGGACAATACCTTCGCGTCAACTAGCAATGTCGCTTTTACTACAACATCAATCCATTCACGAATGAGGTCTTGTGTGATGTTTCTCCTATTGAAGTTTGTGATGTATTATTAGGTGAACCATTCTTGTGGAAGTTTCATGTTGTTATTATTACTCTAGGAAATAACTTATACGGGATCTCAGAGCTAACCCTACATATCGCCATCACTTTTATATCTATGAAGCAATGCAGTAAGATCATCTCCCAGACCGGTAAAAAAAAAATTCTTTCTGATTTGCTCTCAAAGTAAGGGGAAGATGGTGGCCACATCCAAGGCCCCCAAGAAGGTTTCCTCCACACAACAAAGGTAGGTGGATAATTTCATGGAAGAATACGAGGAAATATTATCCTCACCCACAAATGTACCCGTTCACTGTCAGGTAAAGCATTTGATCAATCTAACTCCCAGAGCACCTCTACTTAATGGGTCTATATACCATTGC
Source organism: Pinus albicaulis (assembly GCA_034641835.2). Lineage (NCBI taxonomy): Eukaryota > Viridiplantae > Streptophyta > Pinopsida > Pinales > Pinaceae > Pinus > Pinus albicaulis. The sequence goes on along the minus strand of CM076582.1, from coordinate 804,883,113 downwards.
TCAATTCTGGAAAATGAAGAGATCAAGTGGAAGATATAGGATTTTCTACAAAAATGGAACATCCGACCAAGTTCCTCACCCTGTGGAAGCCCAATTGTACTTGTACAGAAGAAGGATGGGACCTGGAGGATATGCATTGATTATTGAGCACTAAACAAAATCGTTGTCAGGAATAGTAATCCAATCCCATGGATTGATGACCTTCTAGACCAGCTCAATGGGGCCAAATATTTTAGCAAGATCGATCTGAAGTCTTGCTATAAATAGGTTCCAATAGATCCCTCGGATGTATGGAAGATCGTCTTCAAATCCAACTTGAAGGCCTTTTTGAATGGTTGTTCATGCCCTTTCAGTTAACAAATTCCCCTGCTACTTGCATGAGTTTGATGGATGATATCTTGCAGCCCTTACCAACTCATTCATGGTTGTTTGTCTGGATGACATCCTCATCTTTAGCAATAGCTGGAAAGAGCACTTGCAACATATTTGGCAAGTCCTTCAAACCCTGCGGCAACAAGAATTGTGTGCTAACTTGGAAACATGCACCTTTGGCATGAGGTAGATCCAATATATGGGTTACTTCATAGATGAGCAAGGCATGCATGTGGATCCAGCTAATATCCAAGTCATTCATGATTGGCCAACCTCGACCACTCTAACAAATCTTTGCATCTTTTTGGAACTTGCAAATTTTTATTACAGGATCGTTATTAGTTAGAGTACCCCTCGAGGAAATACTTTTAGAAAGACTCCGCAGATCAAAGAGCGGAGTGCACAATGTGAAGTTAAGTTAGAGTCTTAGGGGCTTTGGGGAGGGTCAAAGCCCCTTATTTTATAAAATAATGAGAATATTTTTTATATTTTGAGCTCCATCCACAGTTTTTGGACCATGGTATTGTAAATATAAAGACTATATAAAGAGTCTACGATAGTATTGATGAGATGTCAGATGTAATACTTGATATGTGATGCACTTGGACGTCAGATTATTTTGAGTTTTTCATTTGGTTAGAGGAAAGGCTATTGCAGCTAAGTGCATGGAGACCTTAGGAAGTCTGCATTTGAGTGCGCAGACCCTTGCAGTTGAGTGCACAGGGTGGAACTGATTGTATTGAGAAATCTGAGCATTAATGAAAGACTCTTGAAGACAGATCTGTGTTTTTATTTTATGTGTTTCCATTACTTGCATCTTATGTTATCTATGTTTTTTTAGTTATAATTACATCGGGAAGTCATGTTTATGGTTATTTATGTTGTTTTATGCTTGTTGAAGTAAGATCATGCAGTTTGCAAGGTAGTTCAACAAAAGTGTTGAACTGCGACTATATAATTAGTAGATCTGTTCTGCGAAGCTCTATCAAGTATTGAAAGGAAGATAAGCCCTAAGCCACACTCCATTGTCCCTATGGATGTAGAAACATGGTTCTAGAATCCCCCTATATTGCCTCAGGTGATACTTTGGTCTACGTAGCAGAACATTGCCAAAAGGGATGGTAATAGTGGGCGTTTTTGGTTCTCACAACCATATATGAACCTGGGTCTAGGCCCCATAAAGCCATCAAATGGTTTTGTTGCCAGGACCAAGATATGATTGAGGGATATGTGGATGTGTTATCCATCTAAGAAAGATATTCAAGGCTCGGTAGATCTAAAAGAATGTGAATTTGTTGTGCAAGAAAATATAAATCCACATATATCTACTAATAAGTGGTTGCAGATGTATATCTTTATATATCAGCACGAGATATTGCTCTCATAATTTTCTAGTGAGATGCACGAGTGGTTATGAAGACTAGCTAAGAAAACGACCCATTTCAACAATAGGCCTACTGTGTGGACTCCAGAACTGATCAAGCAACTAAAGGGGACTGATAATGAGATCGCAAGGGTTATTCATTATCGAATCAATAGTATCCTTGGAGGTTTTATTACTGAGTTCATGACTGATAACTTTATATCATATAGCAAAGCTAAGCAGAAAATTTTCAAAGGCCCGCAAGGTAAGTACTTGAATTCATTGAAGCTTTGGATTAAAATGCTATTATGTGAAAAGGGTGTATTGTGGATGCAATGAGATAAATTTTTAGAGGGAAGAAAACCGAAACTACGCAATGAGGTAAGATATTTATGGTAGATCATAATAATTACATTGATTTTGAGTATAGTCCATTACTTGGGTCTGAAAGTGAAGAAGGAAACCCTACTACCCCTAGAAGTGCGTCGGTAAAATTGATCATCAAGGCTTTTCTGGAATTCCCCAACCTTCCACTCCCATAAAAACCCATCCCTATTATGTTCCTCCACCTCCACCTCTCCCATTCACCATTGCTCACTCACCTAAGATGCATTTTTTCAAAGTATCATATGATCCCAAGCCGTTCTGTCTTGTTGCAGAAGCGAAATGGAGATCACAAAACATCACTAACGATAATATGAAGAAAGCGCAGTTGGTCACAACGTTGTAGGATATAGTGTTATCCTGGTATATGAAATACACTGCGACGAACCAAAATGCTACATTGGCCCAAACTAAGGTTGCACTGAATGTTGAATTTAATAATTCGAAGTCACAGTACCAGTGTATTATAGAGATCAAAGAGATCATGCAATAAGTCGAAGTCGTAGTACCAGTGTATTACAGAGATAAAAGAGATCATGCAATTGGTCAATGAAACAATGTGGGAAGTTGATCAAAGGTTTAAGATGTTGCTAAGTCAAGTTAGCTTCGAGATCCCTGACAAGAAGCACAAGGAATGGTTTATTGATGTGTTGTTACCTCATCTCAGATTTCCATTATCGCAACTGAAGCGTTGGAGATTTTGATGAAGCTAGACCAGTATCAGGGTTCAGCAGATTCAAACCCAACTAGAAAACTTACATATGGAACTTAAAAATTTAAAGAATGGAAAAGAAGTTCGTGCAGAAGTGTGGTGCATAAAGTGAAAAGCGTAGGGCCACCATAAGGATCAATGTCCTACTTTTAGAGATTACTTGGGCAGTCAGATGCCAAGTTCGTTGAGACTTGGGCCAAGTACTGGACCAAATGTGGGACCAAATTTCTGGTGTAGTTTATGTGAAGTTGCAAGCCAGCACTCCAAAGGCTACTGTCATCTACTGCAGAAGTACATCTGGCCGCCGAAGAAATTATTCTGTAATTTTTTTAGTTCGGTGGGACATGATGACAATCAATGTCGAAGCTATGATCTAATGATGCAGAGTTCTAGAGCATACTGAGTGAAATCCAAAGGTCATGATGATCCAAGTTCTCCAACAGTGCGCAGAGGTTTTCAAGGTCGAGGGCATGGATGAGGAGGAGGCATTGGTCGAGGTTGCGGACAGATCATATTCCATAATTGTGGTCAACCTAGAAATTTTGCTAGATGTTTTCATAATCCGGATGTTGTATCTTGTAGGTATTGTCACGTATTTGATCATGAAATAGAGGATTTTCCTACATTATTGGCTAAAATGGAGGAAAAGCACAATCAACAGCTGACCCAGAACATACAAATGATGAGAGTTGAACCGCACGAAGAGTAGCTGAGTGCCAACATAGTGAGACAAAGTGGTATAAGTATAGGAGAACATAAAGTGGAAGGAAAGAAACATATGGAGGATACATGGGTCCGAAAAGCTGGAGATAAGAATAATGGGTTCGATGTACAACGCGAAAGAGAAACCTTCATGGAAGTGAAGAAGAATTTTATGGGCCTTGGAGCTTCAACATCAACAGTGTAGAGACAAATGATTCCATTGAAGAATAAAATCAAGGAGATTATTGAATCCCAGGAATTTGATCCATCCATTCTAACATCTTTCTTGAAGAAATGTTTGAAGTTTCTTAGGGATCAAAAAGTTGTGGAGGGATTGCAGGAGTTGATTGACAAATGCATTGTTAAAGAATACCAACACCTGGAACAATGCGCAGTGCATAAGGTATACAAACTTAAGAAAATAACTAGCAGATAAATGTGACTAAATGAGGCTAACTGCGCAAGTCGGTGAGTATGAAATGGACCAAGTCATCCTTGATCTTGGATCAAATGCCAATGTTTTACCAAAAAAGACTTGGGAACGGTTGGGGAAACCTAAGTTGCAATGGTCACTGATTTAGCTAAGGACGGAAAATTAGAAGAGTATTATTCCTATGGGTTGACTGCATGGAATTACGTAGATATTAACAGTGTAAGTGCATTATCCGATTTTGAAGTTATTGAGATTATTGATGATATCAATCTGTGTCCTGTGTTGCTTGTATTTGATTGGGCTTACGACATGGATGCTATAATCAATTTGAAAAAGAGACAAATGGTGTTTTAAAAGAATGGTAATAGGGTCATGGTGCCTTTGGACCCCTCTAAAGGTGCGCTCTATATAGAACATGTTCAGCATGAATATGGTGATGATGGTATTGATCAGATCTATAAGCTCATTGTGCGGGATGAATATTGGATTAATCCTACCGTAGATGGCAGAATACGTTGGGAGTGAAATAGTTCATGTGTTTTAGACCCTGGCGAGGAATTAGAACATTGGCAGAACCACTTGCATGAAGTATCCACTAAGCAATGTAACAGAGTTACCAAAACACTTCGTTGTGTCACATCAGAGGTACATGAGTTGCCTTTTTATGATGGAACTGGGAATTTTTTCTTATTTCTGGAAGATTTTCAGCAGAAGGTGCCTGAAGAACAACGATATGAAGCTTTGGACTTTGTCTTGAGGTCCACTCCAACCTGATGGTAGGGTGCACACGGAGAAATCTTAGGAGGATGGAAGGAATTTTGCAGGATGATAAGGCTCTGGTTTGGTCATGTAGAAACTAAGATCGGGGAGAAGTGCAATGGTAAAGATGATCCTCGTGAGCATTTACATTGATGGACTATAGCTTGGGGTGAAGAAACTTAACCTGAATGGGTTCATATCTTCTTTCATTCCTTGTATACGATACCTCAGCAGTCGTATCTTGAAACGAAGTTGTGCCATGGCACCACAGATTAGTATGAGATGACGAAAGGTTTCATATTGACTTATAACTTCGCTAATGGATGGGATTGTATTAATGAGTCTATTCAAGAAGTCAAAGTAGGATTATTCTGAATTATAGGTGAGACAAGGGCTTTGGTACAACCTAATTGGGTTGCGCAGTTGGAACAAGCTCGAGAATGTTACAATCTGACCGCGGAAGAAGGTGAGGATGATCTGCGTAATGTCAATATTCATGAATCTGAAGGAAAATGTTAGGTTTCAAGTCTTGAAGTAGAGCTGCTAGACATAGCATAACATGTCAAGACTAAGCAAGTCAACATAGGCTCAGATGCAGAGCCCAAGTTAGCGAAGATTGGGGACTATTGGGAGGATGACACGGTGAGCAAGGTCACTGACTTGTTGCATGAGTACCAGGATCTATTTCTGACGAAGTTATCTGAGCTAAAAATCATTATAGAAGACTTGGGAGTTAGGCACATCACTTTAAAGCCTGATGTGAAGACGATCAAGCAACACCCATATCGGCTGAACCCAAAATATAAAGAAAAAGTGCGAAAGGAACTTGACCAAATGCTCGTTGCTTGCATTATTAAACCAGTAGAAGAGTCTGAGTGGGTTATCCCTATGGTGGTCCATGAGAAGAAAAATAAGGGAGAAATAATTATTTGTGTTTATCTGAGAAATTTGAATGATGTGTGTGTCCATGATCTGTTTCCGACACCATTCACAAATGGGTTCTCAGGATACCATCAAATCAGGATCACGCCGGAAGATAGGAGCAAGACCACTTTCGCTATTGAATGGGGATTGTTTCAGTACACAGTCATGCCATTTGGATTGAATAATTCTCCAACCATATCTTCCAGAGTCTTCATTGTAGCATTTAAAGAATATATCCACAATTTTTTGGAGGTGTAATTTGAAGATTAGAAAGTCTTCGGATTGTTAAATAGGCATGTTTCTAGTATGCACTTGATGTCAAATACTTGCAAGAAATATCAAATTTCCTTGAACCTAAAGAAGTGTATTTTTTGTGTGCCATATGGTATATTATTGGGCCATATTTTATGCAAGCAGTGGTTGATGGTATACCCTGTGAATATCGTTGTGATTATCAACTTGGATCTACCGAAAAATGTGAAGAAACTATGCATGAACCTTGGGCATACAGGTTATTATATGAAAATTATCAAGGCCTATGTGCAGTTCAATGTACCGATGGAAAAATTATTGAAGAAAGATGTCAAGTTTTGTTGTGTTTATGATTGTCAGAAGAGCCTAGATGTGCCTATAGAAAAGATGGTAATTGTGCCTATTCTAGTCTTTCTAGACTGGAAGAAGGAATTTCATGTACATGTCTATGCGTCTTGCATAGCTTTGGGAGTTGTCTTAGCGCATCTAGTAGAAGGCGATCTAGATCATCCTATTTCTTTTGCAATCAAGAATTTTTCTATGACAGAACAAAACTACTCCACCACAGAGCATGAAGGATTGACAATGGTATATGCACTGCAAAAATTCAAACTCTATATATTAGGTGTGCACTTCAAAATGTTCATGAGCCACTCTTATTTGAAATACCTGTTCAACAAGCCTATGTTTGGGGGGAATATTTGACGATGGCTATTGTTGTTCCAACAGTATGATTTCGAAGTAATTGTCAATCCTGAATGTTTGAATTTCAGACCTAATCATTTGTCTAGGATTGAGATAGGTGAAGAGCCAACAAATATTGAGGAAGGATTACCTGATGCACATTTATTATCTATTCGGGTTGTAAATGAACACTTTCTAGATATCATTCAATTTCTAACACCGGCGTTACGCCTGCGGAGTACTCTACACAACAGAAAAAAGAGTTGGTAGTAATGGCAACCAATTTACTCTGATTGCAGGAAATATATACATTATGGGTGTTGATGAGATAGTGCACATATATGTCCCTGAGAAGATGGAGGTTGATGAGATCGGGGGTGCACCAGCAGCATGACTTGGGATGAGTCACAATTTTGTGTTGGGGGCCTATTGGATAGAGTACCCCTTGAGGAAATATTTTGAGAAATACTTCGTAGATCAAGGAGCAGACTGTGCAGCATGAAGTTAAGTTATATTCTTAGGGGATTTAGGGAGGTTCAAAGCCCCTTATTTTGTAAAAGAATGAGAATATTTTATATACATTGAGCTTCGCCCACAATTTTAGGACCATGGTATTGTAAATATAAAGACTATATAAGGAGTCTAAGATAGTCTTGATGAGATGTCAGGTGTAATACTTGATATGTCATGCACTTGGACATAAGATTATTCTGAGTCTGTGTTTTGTGGGTTGGGTTAGAGGAAAGGCTCCTACAGCGGAGTGTATGAAGACCTTAGGAAGTCTGCAACTAAGTGTGCATACCCCTGCAGCTGAGTGCATAGGGTGGTACTGATTGTGTTGAGAAATATGAGGATTAATAAAAGACTCTTGAAGACAGATCAATGTTTTGAGTTTATGTGTTTGTTTTACTTATGTTATCTGTGTTTTTTTACTTATAATTGCATCATGAAGTCATGTTTATGGTTATTTATGTTGTTTTATGTTTGTTGAAGTAAGATCACGCAGTCTGCAAGGTATTTCAACAAAAGTCTTGAACTATGAATGTATAATTAGTAGATTTGTTCTGCGACGCTCTATCAAGTATTGAAAGGAAGATAATCCCTAAGCCACACTCCATTGTCACTCTGGATAAAGAAACTTGGTTCTAGCATCCCCCTACACTGCCTCGGGTGAGACTTCGGTCTGCGTAGTAGATCATTTCTGAAAGGATCGGTAATAGTTGGTTTTGTTGGTTCGAGCAGCCATATCTAAACCTGGGTCTAGGCCCCATCAAGCTAACAATCATGTTGGGATTAACCCATATCACTTGGAATTTGAGTTAGATTAAGGGCGGAGAAAAATAAAATTTTCCCTAGTTTGAGTCCCAACAAAAGGCATTCACTGAGATGAATCACCACCTCTGCTCTACACATGTACTCACGATTCCAAATCTACAACAGAAATTTGAAATTGAGACTGACGCCTCTAATTATGCTATTGGTGTAGTCCTCACCCAACATATGAATCTAGTGGCCTATCATAGTGAGACACTTTCCAATAAAATTCGGAAGTACCCCACCTATGATAAAGATATGTATTCTATCATGCAATCTTGTCGACAATGGAAACATTACATTCTAGGGAAGGAGATGGTCATCCACACCGATCACTGACCTCTTCAGTTTATACAAACACAAAGGAAGTTGCATAATGATTTCCATCAGAAGTGGTCTACATATCTGCAACAATTCCAATTGAACATTAAATACAAAAAGGGCAGCACTAATCATGTTGTATATTGTCTCATCCAGCCCCAAGTTGCAGCACTTACTAGTGTTATCAACTCTTATCGCCATGAGACCTATCGATTTACACAACTGTATAAAATGATCCAGAGTTCACCACCACATACCAAATTCTAGTGGATGGAAATCAAGTTCCTGATTTCCACCTCTAGGATGAATTATTATGCTACCTGGGCCACCTTTTTGTTGCTTCAAGTGAGTGTGCCAAGATTATTTGGTAGGCGCACAACAATCAGGTTGCAAGACACTTTGGTGTGGAGAAAACTGTGGTTGTACTACAAAAGTACTTTTATTCACCAAATATCTGACAAAATGTTGGAAAAAGATATCAAACCCTACACTACATGTGTCATCGCCAATCCAACCGTCAAGAAGCAAGGCATGTATACTCCTTTTCCTACTCCCAGCCAGCACCAGGAATCCATATGGACTATCTGTTTGGCCTCCCTTCTACCAAGCATGGTAATGACTATGGATTTGTTGTCGTGGACAAATTTTCCAAGATGGCTATATTGGTGGCCTGCAAGAAGAGTATCACAATAGAGGACACTTCCAAACTCTTCTTTGAATGACTATGGGTACATTTTAGGATCCTGTAGACCATTATATCAAATCGGGATAGCAGGTTCCTAGGCACATTTTGGTTGAGCCTCTCTACACTATTGGACACCAACTCACCAAGTCGACTAAATTCCATCCGTGGACTGACGGCTAGACAGAGGTTGCCAACAAGGTGATGGTGCACATACTCCTGATGGACAACCCCAAGCATCCACAAACCTTGGATGATAGTCGTTCCTATGTGAAACATAGCTACAACATAGATCTCCATAGCTCGATTGGTCACAATCCCTTTCAACTTGGTATGGGATTTCAACCATTGTGTGTTATTGATGTTGCCATACCTCATGCGGCTACACAGATAGAATCCACACATGTACAGTCTGAGGATGATAAAGCAACTAGGTTTATTAAATGCATACAACACATCTTCCAATAGGTTCACGACATCTTGGATAAATCCAATTCCAAGTAGTAGTAGTGACATAATCAACATCGCGTGCCACACAATTTTTAGGTGGGGGACAAATTTTGGTTGCATTTGCAGAAAGAATGCCTCACTGGAGCCCATAGATAGATCACACCACTTCTATATGGGCCTTACACCATCACTAAGGTTGTGGGAGACAATGATTTTGAGCTTATGTTACATAGTATTTTTTTGCACTCTCCATTCTATACCTGAAGTGTCATCTTTTGTGCCTCTCATGCCAAAAATCTTGCAAAGCGACAAAAGATGTGAAAATATGTTCACCATGAATAACATGCTCAAAATATCCCTGAAGAAATGGAAAATCAATGTGTTAAAGAAATTCTAGATAAAGCTTGTGAAAACCCTAATTTGCAGTCCCAACGCATTTCTCTCCTCCATGGTATAACACTTTTCACCCTATGCATAACCTGTGAAGAGCGCTGACAGCGCAGGAATCAAAGTAAAAAGTCACCTCGTTCCTCTTCAAGTGAGTTCTCCAAAAATGGAGCAGAAGCTTCTTCTATGGAGCCCATTTTGAGTCCTTTATCCTATCTTTAAGGATTTTCCCCTTAAGATGTAGACCTTCCTCCCTCTTTTATGGATCCTTAACTTCTTCAGCTTCCCTATAAATTAATGCCATGGTTTCCCCAAGTGGTTGGTCATTTTTGGTTGCCTTTCTAGTGCTTGAATGTGCCTAAATGTTGCTAAAATTATAAGGAGAAGGATTACTTAAAGTCTTTGGCTTGGATTTGGAAACCCATCCGGAAGGAGGATTCCAAAATCAAGGCACCGGTTGTATTCTTCCCTCTTTGATTTATCAATAATACAAAGCATATTTTACTTTCCATAAGCTTGTTAATGATAACTTGCTTAGTATGATGCTCCTTGATCTGTCATATCGTTTAAATTAGAATGCAATATAATATGCTTTCTTCGTTTTCCATTGCTTGATCTCTTTTTCAGGTATTTGTGTGAAAATTAATAGCAAGGAGCAAGCTTGGAAGTGAGGAGATCGGGATTAACATCGAAAAGTGACCACATAGGAGTGAGGTAAGTCATCTTCCTTTCTCATGTCATTCTGATTTAAGCTAGGAGAGTTTGCTTACTTTTGTTTCATTTGTTACTAGACCCACACATTGGGCTAGAGGGATCGCTTCTATCCGTAGAAGGGGTTGCCTAGATAACAAAATGGCAACTCCACTTGGTATCTTGTAGCCTTTTTAGTCCTCCTTGTGCATTTTTCTTTCTTTCTTAGTTTGGCCAACCGTTGAATGACCCTTTTTTTTAATTGATTTTCAATCTATACTCTAGTTTCAAGGTGTCCTAGGGTATTATATCTAGAGTTTTATCTTGATTTTTTCTTGTTTTTCTCCTATTTACCTCCATCAACATGTTTTTTATTAGTGACAGTCGTGATGCTAGCTCAAATTTTATCTAAAACAGTTGCGCCGCAGACCTCTAGTGTCAACTCAAAGTCTGAGTTGGTCTTTGAATGTGGATATTTTTAGTGTCTCTACTAAAAACTCTAGTATGTTTTGATCCTTAAGGCCTTTTACTTGCTTTCTCTACATCAAGTTTTGATTGATTTCTTTCAGTTTCTTGGTGGAATGCAAAAATCTGTCTCGTACTTGAAGTGGTAAATTTGTATTTTTGAGTGAGTCTTTCATGTTTTGAGTTGATTGAAAGTTTGTTTTTTGCTTGTATGATTGGGAAAATATTGATTTCATATCATTGGAACAGTATTAGTTCTTTTTCATTCGTAAAAAATGGCTTTTGAATTTAGTTATTTTCATTTCAAGAATTTACTTTTCGTTAAGTGCATTGGATGACTTGCATGGAAAAGTTATTTTTTGGAATTAATTATTGTAAATAGATCACATCTTTCGGTAATTGAAAGCTAAAGAAGAGAAATTAAGTGCATTGGATACTTCAAAACGAAAATAAATTGAATTTTCATATAAGTGCATCTTAGTAAAAGTGAAAATAATTTTATTTTTGAAAAGTTGAAATTGGGATAGTGAAAGTGAAAATCGTCTTTTTACTTTCTAAAATTGAATTTTTGAAAAGTGAAAAGTGAAAATCTAGTTAAGGGAATTGTGCCTATTGCATTATTTGTTTGATGCATCATTTTTTGAAATCTCTTCACTTATTATTTTAGATTTCATTGAATGAAAAGTGTCCTTTTCTTATATAGTTGTATCTAGGTGTTCAGGTTACACTTATTTGAGCCCCAAAATCAAAACTTAATTAAAGATCAACATTAAAATTAACCTTAATTAACCTAAGGAGCATTTGGAACTTAACACAAAAAATTAGAGGTCTAGGCTAGAGACATGTTCCGGCGTTGTTAAGCATAGGAGTTGTCACGAACTGCCTGCGTTGCATCTCGAGGGTGATATCCCATTCCACGTACGAAAATATATAGGATCGTTCTCTATTACTCTTAGGTATATCGCATTCCTCAAACGGTTACACATCAAGAAGCACTACTATGAACATGCACTCCCACGTATCGTCGCGTATATTTTGGGAGTCCCCACTAGGTTGATATCTTGCCATAGGTAACCGAGTCGACCTCCTTGTAAACAATATACACCGAACACAACATTTAGGGAGATTTCCTGCTCGTACTTCTTGATTCATCAGGAGGTATTTTGCAGTTCATGGATACCTCATAAACCCTTTTTCCTAGATTACCCTTTTTTCTTTATTTTTCATTGTTAAATTCTAAAATTTATTTCCCACAGTATAAAATCCTACCCAAAGCATCACTCCTTGATCTCATTATTACTGGTTAATTGAAAATTTATTTTGAGCATCTTGTCCCTCTTTCCATCATCCTCTAGTATTTACATGCTTCTCATGCCATGACTTGAGAATGAAGGCTAATCATGAGCCTCTTGCTCAAGAGTGGACCTTCCCAAAATCCTGCGACATCTTGTCACAAGCACAACCATCAATCTGAAAAACACATCATGCAAAAAACATAAATTACCGACATATCCTTTCGCTCCTTCAAAGAAACAAATTTCACATCATGTGAACATCGCCATGTATTCTTACATCTCGGTGTACAAACCATCGACCAAACACAAGTCGACACTCATGCATGTGAAAATGATCAACACTCTCAAGTTGACGAACATACATGATAAACAAAGTAATAAACAAAGTGAGTCAACATACTCCACTTTCAAACACCTTCCTGGCGTAAACATGCAACATGCAGCATACTTTCAAGAGAAAATAAATGCATTCAATTGGAAAAGAAATGCATCAATAAGGCAAAAGATATTCAAGGCCTTAATTGGATAAGAAATCTAACCATCTCTTACCAAACCATTTCAATGGTGCTTCTTTTAGTTGCACTTCTTCATGTGAATCATCCTGACCCGCATCGATTATGGAATCCTCTTTTCCATTCTTGTCAAGATATCTCTCCACCTTCTTCAAATTTCGTGGATGACTTGTTGGATACAAAGTCCAACACTTGTCTACAAGATGACCTTGCTTATGTCAATAAGTGAAAAACAATTGCTTCTTCTTTTCAACATGGTTTCCATTATCCAATGGACCTTTGTCCTTCTATCTCCTTTGTTTTGAAATTTTCCTATGCATGGTTATCTTCTTCCAACACCTCCAAAAATTTTGGTTATTAAAACCACAAAAGGAACATGCAAACTTTTTCCAAATCTTATGTGAATATTTACCATGTTTATCATAATCAAAAGCAACTTGATTAAAGGCAGATTTATACCTTGTACATTCACCTTTGTCGCCTTCTTGAGAAGGTGAATTTGATGAGGTAGTAGCTCTCTTTGGAATAACAACAATGCATTCAATGACTTTAGAGCTTTCAATATCCTCTTGTTTTCCATTCTCATTATCTGCATGCTTATGAGCATATTCTTGCAAAGTGGGTGTAAACATTTTGCGTTCCTCATGAACACAAACTTCACAAACTTGATGTAATGAACATGAAATGAAAGTCCTTCTTGGAACACCTTCATATGCTTCCTTGGCTTTGGAGCATTCTCCATCATGTTTTCCATAACCAAGACCCAAATACTTAGGCCTTTCCTCAACAATAATTGGCCCAACTATTCCTTGTGCATGTTTTCCCAATCCTTTACCTTCATAGTCCATCTTCATTAATAATTTGGACCCTATTCCTCTAGTGTGTATTTCAAAATAACCTACACATTCATCTTGAGAAGAATTAGAGGATAAACTTGAGTTGCATACCTCTTTTTCAAGCACATGATTGGCTAAGGTTTCTTTGGCATCATGGAGTTGAGTATCCATCTCAAGCATCCTTGCTAGGTTTTCATTTCCAATATGGAGTTGAGTCTCCATCTCATGCATATTTTAAAGAAGTTCTTGCTTCTCCTCCTTCATGGAAATCAACTTCTCTTGAAGTATAGTGTTCTCCTTCCTATCTTCATCCAACTCTTGCACCATAACCCTCATGATGTAGAGCTTCTGCAACATCTCTTTATCAAAGAGTCTTGCTACGGAAGATGGATTAGAAACAGTGCTTGATGAAGCTTCCATCACACTTGTAATGCATAAAAATCTTCTTTGTTGTGATTTGAGAGCTGGGTTACACTCTTGACCTTCTCTTAACACACATAAACTTGCATAAGGTTAAATTATCCTTACACAATTACAAAACCAATAGCTAATTCTCTAGCTAACCTTGGCAAATTATCTCAGGCTAAAATGAGCTAAATTGTTGCTCTGATACCAACTTGATCTGAAATGGGGCAAACAAGTTTTTTTGTGCTAGCTCCCTCATCAGTATTATAAAAATATCGTCTCAAATTAACCATTTATGTGGATATTTATGTGTCAACTAGCTAGGCCCTCTTTGGATTAATGGTAAATTCTATGATTACATGCACCTATAGTGCTCCAATGTCTTTGCAACCTACTCCATTGGATTCAGAAGACCCAAAAACTTCAAAATAGACTCTTCAAGCTCTGAAAATGATCTTCAGTTGATCTAGGCATAGCCTTCCCCCCTGGTGGCCCTAGGATTCTTTAATCTTCAAAACTGGAAACCCCACTAAAACTGGAAAAACTCTAGTTAAGTCCACCAAAACTAGAGGTTGCGCCGAAATTGGCGGCTTAGCCAAACATGCTGCTGAATTAAACTAGAGTTTAATTATGGTTAAGCGTGCATTAATGTATGCTTAGTGCATTAAGCGCAATTAAGAAAAACCGATTTATAAATCGAATTAGCGCATAAATATGGGATTAGGTTTTAATTAAACCATATTAAAAATTTTAATCCGCGCCATTAAACCTTAGCACTCTGCCACGGTTCTGCACCAAGTTATATGGGTCGGGGGCTGGCCCCCGCCCTACCCCCGCCATACCAAAAAATTTGAATTTAAATATATATGGTGCACTAAATATATTAAGATCTATTGCATAAACCAAGCGGTATGTGGGTTGTGTGGGGGAGGTCGTGGGTTCAACCCCGACCTCTGCCCAAAAATTTTATTCCAAAAAACAACTTAATCCGACCTTTGGAAAAAAACAGACTTTGAACTATGTTGATATTTCGGCCTTTTAGGGGACACGTGGCAACCTCCGGGCTAGCCACGTGTCAAATCCCCATTGGTTCATAAAAACCAATTAAATTACAAAAATTCACAACCAACCACACTTTGACACTTGCCATCCTTCCATTAGGCTGGAGGAAAACCCAAATTTCTGGCCTTTGACCTTGTTTGACCCTTCTTCTTTTTTAAATTTGCCTGTTTGGCACGGTGATCAGCAGGCTCTAACTTCCTCATACGGACTCAATTTTGAGTGAAACAAAGTGCACCAGATTTATAGAGATGGGCCTGATTTGGAAATTATAGTTTAGTGTGATTCTGAGCACTTTGAATTTTTGGCAAATTTTTGCCCCCAATCCACATTCCGATCACTCTGGAAGTTCCCAAGTATTCATGGGCGGCACGAAACCTATCAACGTTGCTACCAAATCAAAATATTACCCAACTCCTAAGAAATTTATGGTGGAGAAAGATGCTACTGACGTACCTTCTTCCTCCACTCCACCCAATCCCGGTCCTCTCCATATCAAGAGACCTAACAGTGACTCCATGATCCGACCAACCCCAGAGGTGTTCTTCGGAAATCAGCTTATAATCCAAATGTGCGAGTTGCTCAAAATTAAAATATTGTAGAACATTTAACTTAGGTGCCTGTTGATGCCTCAAAAATCATTGTAACAACATTAGGGGATAACCACTCTGTCGAGAACTTAAAACCATTCCTTTTCCTCTTGGAATAGCAGCTCCAACTAGGGAAGATGGGACTAGTTTCCCAATATATTATAATTAAATGGATGTGGTTATTTATAGCTAAATGTAGCTTGATAATGGGAGTGATAACAAGCTAATATAATATATATACCTATCTATTTCCCTGGATTAATTATGTTTCTTTATATGCGATCTTGAAATATTATCTTAAGCATATGAAAATGAAGATTATCAAATACTTACAAAAGTGAAAAACATTTAAAGTTAATTAATTTGATTAAATAGTTCAAATTAATTGATTAAGCTCATATCACGTTAAATAGTTGCATATCTTTTATATATATTGAAAGATAACAATCTGTGCATGTTCAATAGTGAATTAATGCTCAATTGTATTAAAAAGATACATATAAAAAAACAATATAAAAGAAGTATGACTATGAATTACATAAAAAAGAACATAAATATATAAATAGAAGTACAATGTATATCTTAACTCTTCTAATGGAATAAATAGTCTTTGGCCCAGTCTTTCTATTCAGACGATTTCAAGAGTACAAATTGCAAGTTCCCAAAGCCTTCTTTACAAAATTTTAGGACCCTTTCTTTGTAGATATGAAAGGGTTTATATAGTTGTTGGGCCTCGAATATGCCCATTTTTCCACCATACAAAACCATTATTCATAACATAAATTCCGACAGTTTTACACTCATTTCACGCCATAATTCCATCACTTGTCGCCAATTCATGACTTACGCCTCCTTGTGGTTGATTATCATTAGTTTTCTTAGCTTTTATAGCATTAGATATGATTTATTCATAATTTTATAATTACGGTTTTTCTAATTTCATTTTTCGTAGGGTTCCATCGTCGAAATTCTTCACAAGCCAGTTAAACTAGTTACTACAAGTAGAGTACGGAAATATCCAATTTGGAGTTTCGACATCCTGACACGCTTCCGAGGAAAACCTAGGGATTTTATTGACCAAAATAATTTTTTATACCTTCCCATGCATTGGATTTCATCTAGGTCGCACATGTGGGTCCCTAGGAGTTGATTAACAAATATGCTCAAAATGTGCAGAGTTTCCAAACTGCCAAGTTTGACCTCGATTTGTGTGCAGCTCGAGGTGAATATGGAAAATATAATCAAATGGGTTTGTTAAAAATATAACCAATTATTTATATCCAAAATTTTTCTCCATATTCGAATTATTCTAAAATTTATTCACGGGTCTTGGAGGCAGTTTTGTAAAAATGACTGTTTTTATAGAATTCTAGAACATTGCAAAAAGAGCCAGATAGCCAAATTTGGGCATGATTTCCGAGGAGATGGATTTGAATGAGACAAATGAAAGAAGGTTTTTGTTGAAAATATAAGAAATTAGGCTCCCTCCAAACCATTTCCAAAATTCTCCATGTTTAGGAAGATATGCCAATACCTTTGAGGTCAATTTGTTAAAATTGTTCAATTTTCCAAAATTGATGAAAATGAATAATTCGCTTTGTAAATATTATAAATGGATCATCCAAGGTTTGTATGGAAATTCTTGTAAGTATTTGAAGATTTTGGGAAGTTTTTGAAGTTCTTGGAATGGATAAAAGCGCGGAAGGAATAAAGGATGGATTGATTAAGAGTGATTGATTAAAGGATGGATTGATTAAGAGTTAAGCATTTCATAAGAGTGATTTTGATTAGAACAAACGACTGTGTGTTTTATAAATGAATGAGATTTAAATTATGTACGTAGCATTTCATCAATTAAAAGTGAGTAAGCTTTAGTGTTTTCATTGGGTTATTTAATTTTTTCATTGTAGAAATAATTTGTAGAAAGCCTTTTAGTTATAAATCTCTTGTTTAAATAAGTGGTTAAGTAGATTTGAATCTGTGTGAATAATTATTTAGTTTCTCAAATTTCGTTGATAGTGCAGGATTGGTAAATGTTGTGAGATCTCGTAGATGTTTTGTTATGATTTAAGCCTTTGATTTCAAAGTCTATGCAACCATTGTAATTTTGTTTCATTCACATATAAGTAGATATGATTTCTTGAATTTTTCATTATAGATAATAGTTAGATTTTCTTTTCGAACAATAGTCAAAATTTCCTTCAAATTCGATTGAAAATAAGTAGTGTAATTATAATTAGAAACAGAGGTTGAATGGACACTTAGGTTTCTTTCCAACATTGAATAAGGAGGTCAATTCGATAGGTTTCTTAACAATAGGATTTAGTTTCCTTGAGTGTAATTTGTTTAGATTTCTTTGAGTATCATTTCATTTGATTTGAGATAGGTAGTCTTTGCGTTTGAGTATTGAATGTTTCTCTTTGATTGAGTTAAATTAGAGAACTCTTAAGCTTAATTTCAATTCCGCATTCACTAGTTTAATTTAGATTCTGAGTTCGTTATCTTAGTTTAGATTTAGTATTTATGCCTTTTGATTTAATGATTCATGTTTTGTCTTGATCAACATTAGAATAGATAAATGATTTTTTTCCATTAAATATAATTTAAATCCCGTAATTAGTATTTTTAGAAGTCGAAGTGATTTTACTATAAATAGTGTTTGATTTGTTTTTGTACTTAAATAGCAAGTTAATCTCTTGCCATAGTTTATATTAGATGCTTTGATCTTGCGTTACCTGCTCTTGCGCCTCAAAGATTACGAGCCCCATAGTGATGATTTAATGTTGGAAATCATAACACATATAATTTTCCCAACAATAGTAAACACTAAAAGTGTAAAAATAGCAAATACATAAAGTACTGAGGGGGTTTAAACAACTCTCCTTAAAATAAGTGAAAATAAGGCAAAAATAGAATTTGTTGGATGACTCGCCCAGGAGTGAGATGTTGTGTCCTTTCCCATTAATTGCTTGAGTTGATGATTATTTAACATTGGTTGTACTTCAGGGGGTTGAGATGGCCTAATGCACAGATATCCATTGTAAACTGCATCTAATAGTGGAGGTATCATATGGGATGATGTGTTAGTTAAGCAGTGCAACATCAGCCACTGAATGTGTGGCTTCACCAAGTATTGTCAGTAATTCTCCCAGTCAAGCTTTACTAACTTCCTGATGTTTACGTCCTTTACCTTTGAAATTTATTTCCATTGTTTCATCATATCTTTGACATTGGGGAGAGAAGCAAGTGGGCATTCTTGGATTATATTAGCACTAAATAGATTATTAGTGACAGTTTCAACATGGTTGTTGGCCACATCCCTTGCTATGAATATTTCTCTATATTCCTATTTCAATTGTATGTCCCAATTAGGAAATAGTATTTCCTTTTTGGAATCCTCAACTCTAGGAATATTTGCCTTTTGGGCCTCTGCATTGTCCTTCCAAGTGACGTATTCAGTAATTTTTTCATCAATTTCATCGAAGTTCGTCCTTAGGTCGGCCGATTGATTCATCATTGAATCACTTTTATCACACAGATCATTGATGATTGTCATATTTTTACAAAATACTGCTTGTTGTTGAGCTAATAAGTTGTTGAGTTCCAAAGCTTCCTTCTTGAAGTCATCTATCTTTGGGCTATCCCTATTTTTCCTTTGTGACTTGTAGTTAATGAATTTGAGCATCTTTGACATTGATGTATGTTTGATGATGTAACTTAAATTGATCTAAGATTTTCATAAGTTGTAACACTTGTGTCTGTAATTAATGATTAACACTTTGTTTCTCTATCAAAAAAATTTTCCCGATTGTAGGGTTCTTTCATCCTTCTCGTTGACTATTTGTTGGACTTCTGATGCTTTATCAATTGTGGAAGATGCATAAGCACCTGCAAATTTTGTCAACCTTGTCAGATCTTCATATGGATTAGTTTGTGGATCTTTCCACACTAATTACATGAGTATGTCACCAGGAACTAATGCTTGTGTTTGATCAACTCTCCTTCTCTTTCTCTGTTAGCTCATTACAGCCCAATGTTTGGGACTCTAAAATATGTCGAGAGGATGGATTTCTTGTATTTTTAGATAATATCATATGAAGGGAAGGCCGAGATGAATTCAAATTCCTCTGTATTGATTTCCTTGTCAGAATCCCCAACAGTGAGTGGGTTCTGACTCTTGTCTTGAGGTGTATTGATTATCTCTTCAATATCAATGATCTCTTTATCTTGTTGTCCTTTAACCAATTGGCCAAATTGATTCCAGAATTTATCCAATTCACTGTTGAATAATGGATTACTAGTTTGTTCTTTAGTTGATTTTACTTCCTTTGCTCCCTATAGGACCTCAGTATCCTTGGGAGATTGTTCCAGTTTCTGTTCTTTCTTTGAAATAGGTTGAGACACCTATAATATGTTGAGAGGAATACTCTCCAACCTTTTTTTCCCGTATTCTTTAAACTGGGAAATTTGTTTAGAGCTAAGAGGCATTGTTGCTAGTTTTTCAACCTGTAAATAGGTATCAACAGATTCGAAAAAATCATCATAGTCATCATTTTCATGAATGAATTTTCTGATATTTACTTGAGCCATATAGTTTTGGGCTATTTTATTAGGATCTAATTTTCTGCCAGGAATAGTAGATAGCTTTAAGCATTGAATCTGATTGATTTCCAATCTAGCATGTTTGAAGTTGTCGAGACCATAAACAACGCAGTGGATAGGGAAAGAAGGCCAGGAATATTTTTTAGCTTCTTCCAAAGCTTTTGTTAACCCATTCACAAATGTTTGGTAAGAAATTTCCCTTGCTAGGATCTTGTCTGGTACATATAATGGGAGGACATGGGGTTTATCAAGACTTCCATAAACTCTGACATATGTAAATAGTTCTTCCCCAATCCATTTTCCTATGGGAGTGAAATCATCTCAGGATTCGTATAACAATCTTGGGGCTTTATCACCAAAAAAATCTTGGTGAAGTGGTAAAATGACGCCATGGAAAATTTTGTAGAAATGAGACTCATACTTGGATTCCTAGAGGATAATATGGTAAAAATGGATAGGAGTAGGGTCTTGAATAGTCCATTTCCATCCCATGTTTGGGAAATATGAAGTAAAACACATTGTTTCCATGACATAAGCACTCATAAAAAATGGAAGAATTGTCCTGGAGGTGAATATACGATTATTTCTATAGGCTAGTATTTGTGAGGCAATATTATTAGAAAAAATGGTTCCACAATACATAATGTATGAGTCTGATATAGTCTCCATGAGAGGAGCCCATTCAATTGAGAATGTATTTGTATTAGGAGAAACAAAAATCCTACACATCGTAGCATAAATGTAGCAATAGGGACCAGCGGAAGAAGATATAGAATACATACCCTTATATTCATTTTTTTTCTTGTTAGGGTTGTGCCTCCATTGTCTTATCAGGTCTGACTGCAACTTATTCTCCTTTGCAAACTTCTCAAGGAAAATTTTTCCATATACCTTCTGTGGTTCAGGTATATGATATATTTTCTTCAAATCCTCTGTCTCAAAATACCATATCACTATACCTCTTGAGGTCATAAATGTCCTATCATCGATGTTCAAATTTTCAATTACCCATTTTAACATATCAGTATATGGAAGAATATTTGGGCGAGATACAATACTATGAATAAAGGAGTTTGTGAACACACTAATAAAGGTTTCAGAATACGTTACAGCATTAGTCGTGGCTGCTATATTAATTATCCTGGGTTTCTCATATTCAAATAGCCTATACATGGATAGACATGAGGAAGAACCATTTTTTGGAGCGCATGCTGTGTTGGAGAACAATGGTGGCATCTTTGTTACTTATAAAGAGGGGGGCTCCAGGTTTGGAGGAGTCATGGGTTTCTTTGTCTTCTTTGCAACCTTTGACATCTCAGAAGAATGTTTCTTTTTTGGGACTAGCCTATAGTGAGAAAAACAAGGAATGAAGAACAATACTAACAATGTGGGAGAAATTTAGCAAATAAAACTTGAAATGATGGCGGATATAGTTTACACGAGAAAACATTTCAAACATTTAATAATAGGAAATAAAATCACTTTGGAGGCTCGAGACCATCATACCTTTGTGGTTGAGTAATTATGAGAAACGTGGATTCACGTGCCTAACTTAGACACTTGGCGTTTAATTAAAATTTCGCATCGTAACTTTGTTTGGGAGCATGACTTTTAAAACATGCAATGTGTTTATTTAGCTGGTTATGATCAAGGTTTTACTCTTTAAATAGTTATTTAGTTCTTCATTTGCATATTGGAGTGGGCGGAATTATGGAGAGGTT
This sequence comes from Pinus albicaulis, assembly GCA_034641835.2. NCBI lineage: Eukaryota > Viridiplantae > Streptophyta > Pinopsida > Pinales > Pinaceae > Pinus > Pinus albicaulis. Next base: position 804,861,199 of record CM076582.1, on the reverse strand, counting down.
AGAGTGTTGGTGGCTTTGTGATGCAATGCTCATATCATAATCACAAAATCGACGATCTTGTGAGTGTTTTGAGGGATAGCGAAAATGCGATGAAGGTTGGTGGAAGTGTGATGTGATATATCGCATCGGGAGTTTTGGAATCGGTCATGGTAGATGCTACTAATGAAAATTTCAATTTGTGATTTGTGATGGATGATGTTGCAATGAGCAGGTCCCACCAATGGCTCTTATGAAATAATGCTTGTCGTGAGCCTTTTCCTTTATTATTTGTTTTTCTTTAAATTTGAAAGCCTTTGTGCCTTTTATACCTTTGGCTATATCCCATCGCAACTTTTGAGTGGATAATTTTATGTGATGTTTGTTCCATATGCGATATGCATTGTGCGATGAGGGGATTTATATGGATTTCTCACTTAAGTTATTCGGCCAATGGGATATGACCTAATCCTTCAAATATCATATTATTGTCTTATATAAAAAAATGTATTGTTGTCCTAACTTTAAAAATAAAAGGGTCCCCATTATTTTCTAAGGTATTTATACACAAATAATGAGGATTTTTGAATAACACAACAATTGGAGATTCAATGGAAGGACCAGTTATCTCTAATTTTTAATAATGAAATTTCTAAAACTTTCAATAAGTAAAAATTATTAAAGAAAGGAAAACTATTTTTGAAATGTTTGAATAAGTAAAATTACTCTGAATAAAAGAAACTCATTTTATTGCAATCCTTTTAAAAACCTTCATAAATGAAAATATTTAAGTATATATATCAGTTATTTAATGAGTTATAAATATAAAGTAGGGGGATTTTGAAACTTAGCCTTTTGATATACTTATTTTGTCATAGTAGAGCCACTGGCCATAAAGTGATAATTTCATTCACTCGTTGAAAATGATATGAACAAGCTAGCTCATGATGAGACCCCTTGTCTTATGGTTAAAATAATCATAAACTATTACCCTGGTTTGATATTCAGTAGCGGTAATGTTAGCCTATTATTTCCCTATGATCATGGTAAGCAGGCTCATGATGAGACCTATTATCTTTTAAGTTTAATATATCTTTGAATTACACTCTAAAAAGAGTATAATTAATGGATGGGGAGAATCATTGACTCCTTCAGAGTTTTGGATGACAAATCAGAGTTAAAGATGTTGTTACAAAATACTATTTACTTTGTTAAAGAAAACCTTTTTTGACTGATAATGAGATCAAAAGACTTTATGACGTTTTGAGGTTAAAGAATTTACAACTTCAATGGAAAAATATTTCAGAGTTTCATGATAATTATCCAATTTTTTCAGTTTTTAATCATTTCTCTAAAAATTCCTACTTTCAAAGTGAAAAATCATAAAATGATTAGATATGTTTACAAAAAGCCAGAATTATGTTATTTAACATTATTTAATACAGACCTAAATATGTAAATACAAATATACTTTACAGTAGAAGAAATGTTCTTCTAAGAAAAGAATTTTTTAAGAATAAGCCCATTGGCAGGAAGAGATTCTCTTTTTCCTTGTAGATCTTGCAGTATGAAAGTTGATGGGCCTATTTGTTCAACAATTTGAAATGGTCCAAGCCACATTTTCTAGAATTTAGTACGCTTACCTTTTTCCTCATGTTCCTTGTCCCATTTCAGGACAGGATCTCCAACTTGAAAATATTTTTGGGAAATTGAACTTGCATCAAAAGAATATTTAACTATTTGTTGATGGTGAGCATGTGTAAGCTTTCGTTTTTCCCTTTATTCTTCTAACTTAAGTATTTCAAACATTCTTAGTTGCAAATAAGAGGAAGATGTTTTTTCAATGAATTGGACTAGGACTAGTAATGGAAGGGCTAGATTTGATGGAATAATAGCCTCTTTCCTATATACCATATTGAAAGGAGAAGTACCTATGGAGGCCTTTTGCGTTCTTTGATTAGCTAATAGAGAAAAGGTTAAATATTTGTGCCAATTATTTTGGTTTTGATCAACAGTTCTTTTAATAATTCTTATGAGGTTATTATTGGTTGATTCTGCCAAACCATTCCCTTGGGCATAGTAGTTAGCAAGGAATTTCAGTTTAAATCCCCTCTTAAGAGAAAATTCAGTGATGTTAATTCCTGAAAATAAGATGTATTATCAAACATAAGTGCAGTTGGTAAGCCAAACTTGGTAATAATAAACTGATCAATGAATTCGATAATGGCATCAGAATTGGCCACTTTTAGTGGAATTTCTTCCACTCACTTGGTGAAGTAATCTATCGCAGTAAGGATATACTTATGTTTCTTGGAAGAGTGAGGAACAATCTCACCTATAATGTCCAATCCCCATTGTTCAAAGGGTTGTTCAATGTTGACTGGTTGAAGAGGTAAGGCTGGTATTTTTTCCCTTCCTGCTGAAGTCTGACAAGTCTTGCATTTCCTTACATATGCATGGGTTTCCTTGGATAGAGTTGGCCAATAATACCCTGCATGTAGGTTTTTTTTTTGTAATGGTATCTCCACCGAAGTGTCC